>JASEVX010001217.1:0-19831 GCA_031761405.1 Serripes groenlandicus | reverse complement strand
ATTTTCTTGCTGATTAATACCTTTTCTGTTGATTCAGAACTGTTAAGTTTGCTTTTTTTTCATGTAGTTTTTTTGACGTTGATATGTTAGTTTGTGTGTATGTGATCAAAATGATGTAATGTTGAATTAACAAAAATATAATACTAAGCTGTCTATTGTCTGTTATTTTCTTTGTGATTTTCTTTCCATTTTCATGCTGTTTATATGCTTGCCGGTATGATATATTCTGCACACAAAGATATATGGAGTATGGAGAGAGGGGAGGGGAGTGATGGAGTATGGAGAGAGGGGAGGGGAGTGATGGGGTATGGATAGAGGGGAGGGGAGTGATGGAGTATGGAGAGAGGGGAGGGGAGTGATGGAGTATGGAGAGAGGGGAGGGGAGTGATGGAGAGAGGGGAGGGGAGTGATGGGGTATGGAGAGAGGGGAGGGGAATATGGAGAGAGGGGAGGGGAGTGATGGGGTATGGAGAGAGGGGAGGGGAGTGATGGAGTATGGAGAGAGGGGAGGGGAGTGATGGAGTATGGAGAGAGGGGAGGGGAGTGATGGAGAGAGGGGAGGGGAGTGATGGAGAGAGGGGAGGGGAGTATGGAGAGAGGGGAGGGGAGTGATGGGGTATGGAGAGAGGGGAGGGGAGTGATAGAGTATGGAGAGAGGGGAGGAGAGTGATGGGGTATGGAGAGAGGGGTGGGGAGTGATGGAGTATGGATATAGGGGAGGGGAGTGATGGAGAGAGGGGAGGGGAGTGATGGAGTATGGAGAGAGGGGAGGGGAATGATGGAGAGAGGGGAGGGGAGGGGATGGGAGTATGGAGAGAGGGGAGGGGAGTGATGGAGAGAGGGGAGGGGAGTGATGGAGTATGGAGAGAGGGGAGGGGAGTGATGGGGTATGGAGAGAGGGGAGGGGAGTGATGGAGAGAGGGAAGGGGAGTGATGGAGTATGGAGAGAGGGGGGGGGGGGGAGTATGGAGAGAGGGGAGGGGAGCGATGGAGTATGGAGGGAGGGGAGTATGTGGAGAGAGGGGAGGGGAGTGATGGAGAGAGGGAAGGGGAGTGATGGAGTATGGAGAGAGGGGAGAGGAGTATGGAGAGAGGGGAGGGGAGTATGGAGAGAGGGGAGGGGAGTGATTGAGTATGGAGAGAGGGGAGGGGAGTGATGGATTATGGAGAGAGGGGAGGGGAGTGATGGAGTATGGAGTGAGGGGAGGGGAGTGATGGAGTATGGAGAGAGGGGAGGGGAGTGATGGAGTATGGAGAGAGGGGAGGGGAGTGATGGGGTATGGAGAGAGGGGAGGGGAGTATGGAGAGAGGGGAGGGGAGTGATGGAGAGAGGGAAGGGGAAGTGATGAGTGAGAGGGAGAGACAGACTGGGGCAGACTGACAGACAGAGAGAGATTCTTGGAGAGAGTGTTTACAGAGATAGTGGAACACATACAATGGCCTTGTTCAATTGGCTTGCTGTGTTTTATTAGCTCACCTGTCACGTAGTGACAAGTTCAGCTTTTGTGATCGCCCTTTGTCCGTCGTCTGTCATTTATTATCCGATGTTTACCAAACTTATTCAGTAGCTATATATCCATGAGAGCTCGGTTCCTTTCGAAAACCAGATCCATCCATGCATGACTGGTTTATGGCACTTTAAAATTGGCAAAATTGTTATAATTGACCGTCGTCTGTCATTTATAATCTGATGTTTACCAAACTTATACAGTAGCTAGATAAACATGAGAGCTCAGTTCCTTTTGAAAACCAATATTGACACATTGTTGGACGATGCAGATATTGAAAACAAAATTTCTACCTTTAGTTTACATTCGCTCCTGGAGTAGTATTTTTCAAGATAAAGATTCAGAATGTTCCTTAATTGACCCACTATAAGATTCCTTCAAGCCATGTTGATTGGTCGAAAAACATGGCCACCAGGGGGCGAGGCTATTTTGCCTTATATGGCTTGAGTGAAAACTTAAAAAATCTTCTCCTCCGAAAGAGTTTGGCTGATTTTCAAATAATTTTGTAGGACTATTCCTAGGGTGACCCTCTAACAGATTTTTTCAAGCCATGTTGATTGGTCGAAAACTATGGCCGTCAGAGGGCGGGGCTTATATGACTAAAGTGAAAACAAATAAAATCAGGTGAACAGGGCCATCAATGCCCTCTTGTTTCTAAATAGTGAACACTGGGATAAATGTGAAGATTGACAACATCTCGCCTAAACCAAGACACTGTGTTTCACTGCCCTCCGTTGGCTCAGAGTACAAAATGATCTGAACTAGCAATGCCTGCTGATTTCTAAAGGTCTATTTTCGTATGATGTGACTAAAGGTTTTCCTCTAATAATGAAATAACAAGACCGTCAGAATGGAGGGATACTTGGCGAAACTCTGAATTGATTGTCCTTATTAACCCATATCCTGCTGAAATTCAATAGTATCGCCATCCTTTAATCAATTCATTAGTATCCCCATCCTTTAATGAATTCACTAGTATCACCATCCTTTGATCAATTCACTAGTATCACCATCTTTAAATCAATTCACTAGTATCACCATCTTTAAAACAATTCACTAGTATCACCATCCTTTGATCAATTCACTAGTATCACCATCCTTTGATCAATTCACTAGTATCGCCATCCTTTAATCAATTCACTAGTATCACCATCCTTTAATAAATTCATTAGTATCACCATCCTTTAATGGATTCATTAGTATCACTATCCTTTAATCAATTCATTAGTATCACCATTCTTTAAACAATTCACTAGTATCACTATCCTTTAATCAATTCATTAGTATCACCATGCTTTAATCAATTCGCTAGTATCACCATCCTTTAATCAATTCACTAGTATCACTATCCTTTGATCAATTCACTAGTATCACAACCCTTTGATCAATTCACTATTATCACCATATTTTAATCAATTCACTAGTATCACCATCCTTTGATCAATTCACTAGTATCACCATCTTTAAAACAATTCACTAGTATCACCATCCTTTGATCAAGTTACTAGTATCACCATCCTTTGATCAATTCATTAGTATCACCATTCTTTAATCAATTCACTAGTATCACCATCCTTTAATCAAATCACTAGTATCACCATCCTTTAATCAATTCACTAGTATCACCATCTTTTGATCAATTCACTAGTATCACCATCCTTTTATCAATTCAGTAGTATCCCCATCCTTAGATCAATTCAAGTTGAATCTTTGTTCAGGAACGTGATAAAAGACAATCAGCCGATATGTGCAGAATTATCGTTTTCCATTTGGTTCTATATTGTTAGCAAATTGTAGTTCAAGTCATGTGTAACTGCCTCAGTGGTGTAGTGGTTGAGCGTCCGGCTCGGGTGAGGGAGGTCGCGGGATCGATCCCCGGCCAGGTCATTCCAAATACTTTTTAAATGGTAGTAATCGCTGCCGTCCGTTGGCTCAAGGTTGCGGGGTTAGAATTACGACTGACTGACTGGTGTCAGTATAAGTGGACCAGTAGTAACTTACCCAGGAAACAACGTGATATAAATGGAAATTGTTGAAAGCGGCGTAAAACACTAAACAATCAATCATGGCATGCTAAAGTCGTTTATTGCCAGGAGTAACATTCCTCATGAGCCACGAAACTGGCTTTATGATGTGAACGTGATAAGCTTAATTTGACAAGAATTGACACAATCTTTGGACATTTCTGAAGTCTATTTATTCATTTTCACACGTAGACGTAATTTGACTGATCTGCAAACGACTTTTGGAACCATTGTGTTTAAAGGAGCAATTGCTTATGATGAGAAATTATTCATTTGGGCACATTATACATACTTTTATCAATTAAGGACATTTCACCTATACAATTTTATATTCGTCTGATTTGATATGTGCAGGGAAGGGTGAAGGTCATGCAGATATGGAAAATGTTACAGACGATAGTTTTTAGTTAACCACCCGTCGATGTGTCAGGAGCTCGTCTTAGAAACGTGTTCATGGACTGGGTGCCCTTTTGAATCAATTCACTTGCCATCGATTAGGCCTACTTTTAAAATATCGTTTGAAAAGTAGGAAGTGCTAAAAAATGAAACTTATTTCAAGCATAACATCCGTTTATAAATAAGTAATATATCAACAATTCAATTGCACAACTGTCTAAGGTTTTGACTCGGAGCAATCTTGGTCTTAGAGGTGGTCCCCCTACATTGTGGTTCATCGTGATTTCAAATTTCGAGTTTTAAATACAAAGCTCCATGTATTTATTATAATGCTGTATCTTAAAACGAAAATAATATAGAATACACTAGAATGTACAATACACAAGAATATAGAATACACAAAAATATAAAATATACACGAATGTACAATACTCAAGAATATAGAATATACACGAATGTCCAATACACACAAATATAGAATATACAAATATAGAATAAACATGAATGTACAATACACAAGAATATAGAATATACACGAATGTACAATACACAATAATATAGAATACACAAGAATGTACAATATACAAAAATATAGAATATACAATAATAAAGAAAACACAAGAATGTACAATACTCAAGAATATACACGAATGTACAATACACAATAATATAGAATATACATTAACGTACAATAAACTAGAATATAGTTGACCTTAAACATCTTGCGAAAACATGGTAAAATCTCTGTGAATGAAGGTATTCTTACTGAAACAAGTTGAAAACATTGTGGTTAAATTAGAAATTGCTCATTTTCTCATTTTCAAAAGTCTTCTGCTGCAGAGGCGTCTATAGGGTGAAGGGTTAATATGCCACAGCAATCTTAACGAGGTCGCGCTTCTAGATCATTCAGAAAACCATGGTGACGGCGGAAAGGAATACTCGGTACATTGGTGACGGTGGAATGGAACATCCGGTACATGTAGATAACCATGGTGTCGGCAGAAAGGAATACTCGGTACATTAGTAACGGCAGAATGGAACATCCGGTACATTGGTGACGGCGGAATGGAACATCCGGTACATGTAGATAACCATGGTGTCGTCAGAAAGGAATACTCGGTATATTAGTAACGGCGGAATGGAACATCCGGTACATTGGTGACGGTGGAATGGAACATCCGGTACATGTAGATAACCATGGTGTCGGCAGAAAGAAATACTCGGTTCATTAGTAACGGCGGAATGGAACATCCAGTACATTGGTGACGGCGGAATGGAACATCCGGTATATGTAGATAACCATTGTGTCGGCAGAAAGGAATACTCGCTACATTGGTGACGGCGGAATGGAACATCCGGTACATATAGATAACCATGGTGACGGCGGAATGTTACACCCTGTACATTGGTGACGGCGGAATGGAACATCCGGTATATATAGATAACCATTGTGTCGGCAGAAAGGAATACTCGGTACATTGGTGACGGCGGAATGGAACATCCTGTACATTGATGACGGCGCATTTGGAATACCCGGTACATTGGTGACGACGGAGTCGAACACCCGGTACATGTAGATAACCATGGTGCCGGCGGAATGGAACACCCTGTACATTGGTGACGGCGGAATGGAACACCCGGTACATTGGTGACGGCGGGGTGGAACACCCGGTACATGTAGATAACCGTGGTGACGGCGGAGTAGAACGCCCGGTACATGTAGATAACCGTGGTGACGGCGGAGTGGAACACCCGGTACATGTAGATAACCATGGTGACGGCGGAGTGGAACATCCGGTACATGTAGATAACCATGGTGACGGCGGAATTGAACACCCGATGCATTGGTGACGGCGGAGTGGAACACCCGGTACATGTAGATAACCGTGGTGACGGCGGAGTGGAACACCCGGTAAATGTAGATACCCGTGGTGACGGCGGAGTGGAACACCCGGTTCATGTAAATAACCGTGGTGACAGCGGAGTGGAACACCCGGTACATGTAGATAACCGTGGTGATGGCGGAGTGGAACGCCCGGTACATGTAGATAACCGTGGTGACGGCGGAGTGGAACACCCGGTACATATAGATAACCGTGGTGACGGCGGAGTGGAACACCCGGTACATTGTGACGACAGAGTGGAACACCCGGTTCATGTAAATAACCGTGGTGATGGCGGAGTGGATCACCCTGTACATGTAGGATAACCGTGATGACGGCGGAATTGAACACCCGGTACATGTAGATAACCATGGTGACGATGGAATGGAACAACCGGTTTATGTAGAAAACCGTGGTGACGGCGGAGTGGAACACCCGGTACATGTAGATAACCATGGTGACGGCGGAATTGAACACCCGATACATTGGTGACGGCGGAGTGGAACACCCGGTACATGTAGATAACCGGGGTGACGGTGGAAGGGAACTACCGGTACATGTAGATAACCGTGGTGACGGCGGAGTGGAACACCAGATACATGTAGATAACCATGGTGACGGCGGAATTGAACACCCGGTACATGTAGATAACTGTGGTGACGGCGGATTGGAACACCCGGTACATGTATATAACCGTGGTGATGGCGGAGTGGAACACCCGGTACATGTAGATAACCGTGGTGACGGCGGAGTGGAACACCCGGTACATGTAGATAACCGTGGTGACGGCGGAGTGGAACACCCGGTACATGTATATAACCGTGGTGACAGCGGAGTTGAACACCCGGTACATGTAAATAACTGTGGTGACGGCGGAGTGGAACACCCGGTACATGTAGATAACCGTGGTGATGGCGGAGTGGAACACCCGGTACATGTAGATAACCGTGGTGACGACGGAGTGGAACACCCGATACATGTAGATAACCGTGGTGACGACGGAGTGGAACACCCGGTACATGTAAATAACCGTGGTGACGGCGGAGTGGAACACCCGGTACATGTAGATAATTTGGTGACGGCTGAGTAGAAGACCCGGTACATGTAGATAACTGGTGATTGCGGAGTGGAACACTCGGTACATGACGGCGGAGTGGAACACCCGGTACATGTAGATAACCGTGGTGGCAGCGGAGTGGAACACCCGGTTCATGTAGATAACCTTGGTGACGGTGGAGTGGAACACCCGGTACATGTAGATAACCGTTGTGACAGCTGAGTGGAACACCCGGTACATGTAAATAACCGTAGTGACGGCTGAGTAGAACACCCGGTACATGTAGATAACCGTTGTAACGGCGGGGTGGAACACCCGGTACATGTAAATAACCGTGGTGACGGCTGAGTAGAACACCCGGTACATGTAGATAACCGTTGTGACGGCGGAGTGGAACACCCGGTACATGTAAATAACCGTAGTGACGGCTGAGTAGAACACCCGGTACATGTAGATAACCGTGGTGACGGCGGAGTGGAACACCCGGTACATGTAAATGAATGTATAATTGAGGTCCTACAATAACAAACGTCATGTAGGATACAAGAATGTACAGAATTAATTAACACCAGGAATTGAGTGTATGTATAGGAATTGTTCGTAAATGACTTGAATTTATTATTTCTTGTCTTTTTCTTAACGTTAGACATATGCTTGCATTTTTTAGATCACCTGTGTACGAAGTGCAAGGTGTATTGTGATCACATTTTGTCCGGCGTCCGTCGTGCGTCGTCAACAACTGCCTCTACAGGCATCCGATCTTCATGAAAGTTTATCAGAATATTCATCTCCATCACTTCTTGCACGAGTTCAAAAATCACTAGGTCAAATTGAAGGGAAATCTTGTCAACACTCTGGAGGCCACATTTTCAACTTGAGCATGTTGAAACTTTATCAGAATATTTGTCTTGATGATATGTAAGTCAAGTTCGAGTATGGGTCATGTCAGGTCAAAAAGTAGGTCACTAGGCCAAATTGAAGGAAAATCTTGTTAACACTCTGGAGGCCGTTTTTTAGGCTTCAACAGCTTGATATTTTGTCAGGAAGTTTTTCTGAATTATATCTAGGTCAAGTTTGAATATGGGTCATGCCGGGTCAAAAACTAGGTCAATAAAGGAAAATATTATTCCAACTCCGGAGGCCGTATTTTTACTTTGAGCAAGTTGAAACTTTGTCAGAATGTTTGTCTTGGTAATATCGAGTCCAAGTTGGAATATAAGTCATATCAGGTAAACAAAAAAATAGATCACTAGGCCAAATGAAGGAAAATCTTGTTAACACTCTGGAGGTTGCATTTTGAATCTTTGTCAGAATAATTGACTTGATGTGTTTTTCATTAGAAATCACATTGCATAATTCAGGTGAGCGAACTAGGTCCATCATGGCCCTCTTGTTTCATCATACAGACTTGGAGATTTGAACATTCATGACAATAACATTAAAGTACATACATGTCTGCTCGGATATAGTTTAAATCGTTCTCAAGAGGCGTCAATGACGCCTGTACATGTACGTCATAGCGGACAAGGAAGATCCTGATCACACTGCGAGGTCGAGATACATTTGAGCGGAACTCTATGAAAACCAGACGTAAGGCAATTACGAATCGTGTAGACTCAGAGTAACCGGCACATCCGCGGAATCTGATATGGCTCTACCCTGTTCAACGATTAATACATAAAGCAGCGCGCACTCAGAAGCCCGCGACTTTTATTTTTAATAGCTTTTCGGAAATGACATCGGAGGGCGAGTTATTATTAGAAAAAAACAAATTTAAATGTCTTGAACATTTTACAATTGTGTTTGTTTAAAAACACTTAGTTATGACACATTTAAAATGAAATAAATAATCCGATGTTTTTAAGTATTTGCAGTTTCTTTATTTTGACTCGTATTTATGTTTTTTTTGTCTTATTTACGAAGACAAAAGAGTCCCTGTTAGACTTTTTGCAGACTGTTGTGTGTCAATATCGAGATAAAAATCACGTCGAATTCTCCTTATAATAGCAATTTTATGTTATTTTCATGTTCAAAGAGATGTCTTGATTTGTGTAGAATCCATTTAATAATGTTAGTCCATGTATATCTAAAATAGGAACTGTTTCGATATGAAGAAGCGAGTGGTCAAAATATTATTTTATTTTAGATAAGTATCTACATAAACTGGTAACATAAACAAAAATAAGAAATATTTTGAAAATATGTCTCAAATATATGCCTGTTTATCGGTCGTGAACGTCAAAACGCTTTCTCCTCAGTTATATATTGCCAAAAAGGAAAGTAACCGGAAATAAAAATGTAAACTTAGAAAATGCTTACATGACATTGACGAGTTATGCAGAAAAGAAAATTCACTACACATACTTAAATTATTTTATTTAACACAAAATATAAAATTCATATAAAAGATAATATAGAAATGCTTTTTTTCCCCTCTCGAATGCAGTGGAATTAAAACATGCACTAAAGCTTTGCCTGACTTTTTTCACTTTCTTCGATGTCACAACGACTCGGTCTTTCAACATTTCTAAAGAGTGCTCAAATTCCTAATACGAAAAAAAAACATAAATGGTTTTTTTCGCTTATAGTTAACGGGCGTGAGATTTTTTTTTTTTTTTTTTTCAATAACCCATGAAGCTTTCTGAAATGAAACTGAAACAAATCCATGGGGGCCGCCATTTTGGATATGTATAAAAAGCAGACGTAAAATACAGATTGTCGGCTTTTTAATCATTTTTTTTTAAATCAGTATTTTGGGTATCTATAAAATGAGCAGAAAAACACGGATTGAAAATTATTGTCGTCTTTTTAATCAATTTTTTTAAAATCGATATTTAAGATCATTAAAGTGCTGGAATTAACATTTGTACGAAAAGTTAAAAATAAATGGAAATCTATAAGAAATATGTTTTCCCGTTCGTTAAAAAAACGACAGCATTAGCCTTCTACGCCCGCAACTAAATTTTGACTGTATCGTAGCCAAAGAAGGACGTGACGTCATTTCCGCTACACTTCATCTTGGCGTAACGTCAATGGAGCGACGTCGTTTGCCGCAAAAAAAAGTGGTATCAACATGAAAGGCCCCAAATTCCTATACATGAGCTATTGACTCAATCATTCAAAGTATATATATTTATCAAACATTGTGGCAAAAGGATAACTTTCTCATAAGGAGCAATTGTTCTTGTTGCGACAATCTTTTCCTAAATCATAGGCCTCAGAAACCGTCTCTAATAGGGAAAGGGTTTAGCAGAAATATGACCCCTTACATAATTTGTTCCAGTCATATTGACTGCTTGAAAAAGGCAGTCCCCAGGTGGCATCAGAAAAGGGCTGATCTATTTGCTTCTTTACCATAATATAGGTGATCGATTAAGGATCATCTTGTCCCTCATGTTTTAACCTCGTTCATTATAAATGTATTCCTTGATTTTCTGAAAGTCTTTACTTTATTATTTTCTGTTCGTAATAATAGACGACAGCAATAAGAATTGCAAATATGTTTTGATAATGCAAGACACATGCCATTAACATTATTATTGTCTAGTCAATTACTTATAAATCCTTATTTATGGCCAAAGTATGCTCTTAAATTTTTGTTTATAATTATCTTGCGTTTTTTTCGTAAATAGGTAGCACCTATAGATATATTATTACAGATAGATAGGTAACATTACACACTTAAATGATTAAACATATGTGATATTAAATGTTTATTTGGCTTGAAACAAATTAAGAAAAGAACACACTCTGATAAACAATACTTTTAGAAATAAAGAAAATCTTGTCTTTCGCACCCAATTAATTTCATATTTGCCACCTTTTAAATAGTAATGGGACTCGCAACTGGCTTTTCTTTTGCGCCATACATATATTGTATGCATCAACGATTTAAATAAACAATTTAGCTGATATGGTGTTTCAAGTGTGGTCTACTTTTAAAACATATGAGGATACATTTTAACATCTGTGAAATAATTATTATTAAAAAGGAGGAAGTTCATGTCTTCAGCAATTTAACCGTTTTCTCAATGTTTTAAACGTTTAAACGTTTTCATTATTGCTTCAGATATTGAAAGGGTTAAATAGCTTTTTATTGCATGTAGATTTAAATCCCAAACTGTATTTGTTGTGGTTTTATTGACAGGTACAACAAATAAAAAATCCTGACCAAAAGAAATCCTATAATTATGTGTATGTTTAGACTAATGAAAGTCAAGAATGCATATGTGTTAAAGAATAAATTAATGCAGTCTTTTCCGGCGACATTGATGCCTTGCATCAACTTTCTCTTGTTCTCCTATTATTAGAAGATGTATAAATCATGTATCTATTACAAAGATTGGACCTCAAAATGCCAAAGCAGTGGCGTTCTTTACCCTTTTCCTACTTTCAGATACTGTATGACGTATCTGCAGCAGACGACTCTTGAAATACATTCGCAAATACATTGCCACACACCTTTCAACTTTATTCAATACTAAAGCTTCTTTTAAAATTCTATTAAAAGAGATTTTCTACTAGGGGTTTTTCAAAGTCGTCTTCTGTAGATTGTTGTATGTGGTAAAGGGTTTAGAAACATAACCTTGCCAGAGGATAAATATATACCCACATACCAACGTCTGTGAGGCACTGATATGAGGAATATTAATTACATTGAAATACTATTTAAGACATCAAAACATTCAGATATAGAAAGTCAGGACACATCTATACAAAGACCTATTATTGTGGCTTATATTTTGAGTCGCTTCATTTTGAAAAGGGTCTTTTTCTTTTTCTTTGAACAACTTGTATAGTGTTTGACAGCACTTTCAACACACTTCGAGACGCATCACGGTGCTGTCTAGGTAATTCAATAGTTCCCCACATACAACAAATCTGCAGCAGACGACTTTGAAAACATAGTGACAAAAACCTGAACAAATCTCCATAAAAGATAGCTTTATAAGTTGAAAACATTGTGGCCAAAGGAGAAATTGCTCATTATGAGCAATTTCACCTTTGGCCACAATGTTTTCAAAAGTCGTCTACTGCTATTGCGTCAACATGCGTGTGCAGGTGGGAAAGGGACTACCGGTTTTATTAACCCTGACACATATGTCGTAACACTATCGTAACGCTATCGTAACGCTATCGTAACGCTATCAACGCGACACCGACTGACAAGAAGGGAAGCCACATCTACTGTTTAAACACTTTGTCAAAAATCAGCCTTTTTTTTTAATTGGCGTATTCATGAATTCGCGACATCAGGACTAAATTGTTTTTAAACAGTCTAATTTAACGAGATGCTATGTGTGAAATCCTCTACTAAAATGCGTAGAATGCAGTCTTCACTTTACAAATCAATTCAAATACTTTTAATCATCAAATCGGCTAAATTAGCAAATTGACTGATATTTGAAAATTCCGAACATTATTCGCGGTAATTATGAATTCGCGAATATGAGCGAAAATAAATCTTACGCGAATAAAACCCGTTTTACAGGACCATTTTCAAAGTCTTTGGTATGTCCCGACGGGGGATCTGACCCTGATCTGTTGCTCCCAATCGTACTGTGAAGACGCATACGTACCGTCTCACCAAAGCCTTCATTTAACGCCTACAATTATAAGAACTGTAAATGCAACCTCCGATAAGCGACTACAATTGTAGCCCCCACTTATTTCACTGAGATATCCATCTATATTATGTCTAATAACTAGAAATGCAACGATATTTATGTTCGTCTTGATCTGACGTGGTTTATATAAAGTTACAGATGAGAAATGAGCGGAACTATGAAAATAGAACCGCGTGATTATAATTAAGAGCCGCGTTTGCCGAAAAGAAGTTAAACCTTCTCATGATACAGACGCTTTCTGATGATGCCTCTGTATCAGGTCACGTTTGAAAACAGTGGGACAAAATGAGAAATTGCTCAAAACGAGCAATTTCGCCTTTAGTCACAATATTTTCAATTTTAAATGTTTTCTAAGTCTTCTGCTGCAGAATTGTTGTATGGTGGTTATATATCTCTGTTTTTGTGTAAATAAAAAGGTAAATGAGTGTGAAACAAATATGGCATCACTTCTAGTGATATGTCTCTTATACATGTATGCGGGCAGTTAAGAATCGGACGAGAACGCGCATTTAAAGGCTCGTTTAAGTCTTTACTGTTCATAGATGAAGGAAGACCACATTTCGCATGAAGCGGACATAGAGCTTAGCTCTCAATACATGTACATGATTACCGGTAAACGCGCCCACCAGCATTTAACGGAAATAAATTTCGGAAATGATGTTATGCCTTGGATATTATTCCTCCATGGTTTGATCGACGAATCACATAATCAGAAACAGATTTACTATCTTTATATCAGGTTTTTTCTTGAACGACAACCGAGTAATTTATCAATCAATAAATTGTATATCAATGAACGACGACCGAGTAATGCCGATAACCGAACTATAACATGCGATAGATTAGGTATTTAAATGAACGACGAGAATATATATACTCAGTCTGGAAACTGAACTATATCATTCGATATATTGGATGTATTAATAAACGACGATCAAGTTATGCTGAGTATATATACTCAGTCTGGAAACCGAACTATATCAATCAATTTACGACGACCTTGTAATGCCGATAGCCGTACTATATCTATCACTATATTGGATGTATTGATTAACGACGACTTAGTAATGCCGAAAGCCGTACTATATCAATCAATATATTGGATGTATTGATTAACGACAACCGAGTAATGACGATAGCCGTACTATATCAATCAATATATTGGATGTATTGATTAACGACAACCGAGTAATGACGATAGCCGAACTATATCAATCAATTCATTGGATTAATTAATGAACGACGACCGCGTAAAACTGGAATCCGAACTAGTTCAATCAATTTACGACGACCTAGTAATGCCGATAGCCGTACTATATCAATCAATATATTGGATGTATTGATTAACGACGACCTAGTAATGCCGATAGCCGTACTATATCTATCACTATATTGGATGTATTGATTAACGACGACTTAGTAATGCCGATAGCCGTACTATATCAATCAATATATTGGATGTATTGATTAACGACGACCAAGTAATGACGATAGCCGTACTATATCTATCAATTTACGACGACCTTGTAATGCCGATAGCCGTACTATATCTATCAATATATTGGATGTATTGATTAACGACGACCGAGTAATGACGATAGCCGAACTATATCTATCAATATATTGGATGTATTGATTAACGACGACTTAGTAATGCCGATAGCCGTACTATATCTATCAATATATTGGATGTATTGATTAACGACGACCAAGTAATGACGATATCCGTACTATATCAATCAATTTACGACGACCTTGTAATGCCAATAGCCGTACTATATATATCAATATATTGGATGTATTGATTAACGACGACCGAGTAATGACGATAGCCGTACTATATCTATCAATATATTGGATGTATTGATTAACGACGACCAAGTAATGACGATAGCCGTACTATATCAATCAATTTATGACGACCTTGTAATGCCGATAGCCGTACTATATCAATCAATATATTGGATGTATTGATTAACGACGACTTAGTAATGCCGATAGCCGTACTATATCTATCAATATATTGGATGTATTGATTAACGACGACTTAGTAATGCCGATAGCCGTACTATATCTATCAATATATTGGATGTATTGATTAACGACGACTTAGTAATGCCGATAGCCGTACTATATCTATCAATATATTGGATGTATTGATTAACGACGACTTAGTAATGCCGATAGCCGTACTATATCTATTAATATATTGGATGCATTGATTAACGACGACTCAGTAATGCCGATAGCCGTACTATATCTATCAATATATTGGATGTATTGATTAACGACGACTTAGTAATACCGATAGCCGTACTATATCTATCAATATATTGGATGTATTGATTAACGACGACCTAGTAATGCCGATAGCCGAACTATATCTATCAATATATTGGATGTATTGATTAACGACGACCTAGTAATGCCGATAGCCGTACTATATCTATCAATATATTGGATGTATTGATTTACGACGACCTAGTAATGCCGATAGCCGTACTATATCAATCAATATATTGGATGTATTGATTAACGACGACCGATTAATGACGATAGCCGAACTATATCAATCAATTCATTGGATTTATTAATGAACAACAACCGAGTAATGCCGATTGCCGAACTATATAAATAAATTCATTGGATTTATTAATGAACGACAATCAAGTAATGCCGATAGACGAACTATATCTATCAATATATTGGATGTATTGATTAACGACAATCAAGTAATGCCGGTAGCCGAACTATATCAATCAATATATTGGATTAGTTAATGAACGACGACTGCGTAAAACTGGAAACCGAACTAGTTCAATCAATTTACGACAACCGAGTAATGCCGATAGCCGAACTATAGCAATCAATATATTGGATATATTAATGAACGAAAACCGAGTAATGCCGATAGCCGAACTTTATCAATCAATATATTGTATATATTAATGAACGATGACCGAGTAATGCCGATAACCGAACTATATCAATCAATATATATGATATATCATTAATGCACGACGACCGAGTAATGACGATAACTGAACTTTATCAATCAATATATCTGATATCTCATTAATGAACGACGACCGAGTAATGACGATAACCGAACTTTATCAATCAATATATCTGATATATCATTAATGCACGACGACCGAGTAATGACGATAACCTAACTGTATCAATCAATATATCTGATATATCATTAATGAATGAAGACCGAGTAATGATGATAACTGAACTTTATCAATCAATATATCTGATATATCATTAATGCACGACGACCGAGTGATGACGATAACTGAACTTTATCAATCAATATATCTGATATATCATTAATACACGTCGACCGAGTAATGACGATAATTGAACTTTATCAATCAATATATCTGATATATCATTAATGCACGACGACCGAGTAATGACGATAACTGAACTTTATCAATCAATATATCTGATATATCATTAATGCACGACGATCGAGTAATGACGATAACTGAACTTTATCAATCAATATATCTGATATATCATTAATGCACGACGACCGAGTAATGACCATAACTGAACTTTATCAATCAATATATATGATATATCATTAATACACGACGACCGAGTAATGACGATAACCGAACTTTATCAATCAATATATCTGATATATCATTAATACACGTCGACCGAGTAATGACGATAACTGAACTTTATCAATCAATATATCTGATATATCATTAATGAACGAAGACCGAGTAATGACGATAACCGAACTTTATCAATCAATATATCTGATATATCATTAATGCACGACGACCGAGTAATGAGGATAACCAAACTTTATCAATCAATATATCTGATATATCATTAATACACGTCGACCGAGTAATGATGATAACCGAACTTTATCGATCAATATATCTGATATATCATTAATGAACGAAGACCGAGTAATGACGATAACCGAACTTTATCAATCAATATATCTGATATATCATTAATACACGACGACCGAGTAATGACGATAACCGAACTTTATCAATCAATATATCTGATATATCATTAATACACGTCGACCGAGTAATGATGATAACCGAACTTTATCAATCAATATATCTGATATATCAGTAATACACGACGACCGAGTAATGACGATAACTGAACTTTATCAATCAATATATCTGATATATCATTAATACACGTCGACCGAGTAATGATGATAACCGAACTTTATCAATCAATATATATAGGATCCATCATGAGTTTTCTTTGGAGATCAAGATTTCTTAAATGAGTCTAGAAAAAGACGGTTATTAACCGAGCCTCTTGGCGAGGTTAATAACTCTCTTTTTCGAGACGAATTTAAGAAATCTTCTCCAAAGTAAAACGAGTGATGGATTCTTTTTATCACCTAAACAGTGTGTTTTAATGAAAAATATTGACAACATCAAAACAAAGACCGAATAACATATTCTTTATAAGAACTTGTGATTCACCGCATACAAAAGTAGTCCTCATCATTTTTGAATAAGAAGAAAAAAACCAACAATGTTTTAAACAATTAAGACTCGTTATTTATTCAAAATAACGTATTATTGCATTTTTCAATGTGTAAAATTTAACAACTTAACAATAAACATAATAAAGATAAAGGTCAAAATGACGTCATCAGTAGTCGCGTGTATGACGTGTTTTTGTTATCTCACATGTTGGATATCGTTGTTCCGTGATTTGTTCTCAAATTAAAAATAAGGGTATTTATGTGATAAATCTGATATATCATTAATGAACGAAGACCGAGTAATGATGATAACCGAACTGTATCAATCAATATATCTGATATATCATTAATACACGTCGACCGAGTAATGATGATAACCGAACTTTATCAATCAATATATCTGATATATCATTAATGAACGAAGACCGAGTAATGACGATAACTGAACTTTATCAATCAATATATCTGATATATCATTAATACACGTCGACCGAGTAATGATGATAACCGAACTTTATCAATCAATATATCTGATATATCAGTAATACACGACGACCGAGTAATGACGATAACTGAACTTTATCAATCAATATATCTGATATATCATTAATACACGTCGACCGAGTAATGACGATAACTGAACTTTATCAATCAATATATCTGATATATCATTAATACACGTCGACCGAGTAATGATGATAACCGAACTTTATCAATCAATATATCTGATATATCATTAATGAACGAAGACCGAGTAATGATGATAACCGAACTGTATCAATCAATATATCTGATATATCATTAATGAACGAAGACCGAGTAATGATGATAACCGAACTGTACCAATCAATATATCTGATATATCATTAATGAACGAAGACCGAGTAATGATGATAACCGAACTTTATCAATCAATATATCTGATATATCATTAATGAACGAAGACCGAGTAATGATGATAACCGAACTGTATCAATCAATATATCTGATATATCATTAATGAACGAAGACCGAGTAATGATGATAACCGAACTGTATCAATTAATATATCTGATATATCATTAATGAACGAAGACCGAGTAATGATGATAACCGAACTTTATCAATTAATATATCTGATATATCATTAATGAACGAAGACCGAGTAATGATGATAACCGAACTGTATCAATCAATATATCTGATATATCATTAATGAACGAAGACTGAGTAATGATGATAACCGAACTGTATCAATCAATATATCTGATATATCATTAATGAACGAAGACCGAGTAATGATGATAACCGAACTTTATCAATTAATATATCTGATATATCATTAATGAACGAAGACCGAGTAATGATGATAACCGAACTTTATCAATTAATATATCTGATATATCATTAATGAACGAAGACCGAGTAATGATGATAACCGAACTTTATCAATCAATATATCTGATATATCATTAATGAACGAAGACCGAGTAATGATGATAACCGAACTGTATCAATCAATATATCTGATATATCATTAATGAACGAAGACCGAGTAATGATGATAACCGAACTGTATCAATTAATATATCTGATATATCATTAATGAACGAAGACCGAGTAATGATGATAACCGAACTTTATCAATTAATATATCTGATATATCATTAATGAACGAAGACCGAGTAATGATGATAACCGAACTGTATCAATCAATATATCTGATATATCATTAATGAACGAAGACTGAGTAATGATGATAACCGAACTGTATCAATCAATATATCTGATATATCATTAATGAACGAAGACCGAGTAATGATGATAACCGAACTTTATCAATTAATATATCTGATATATCATTAATGAACGAAGACCGAGTAATGATGATAACCGAACTTTATCAATTAATATATCTGATATATCATTAATGAACGAAGACCGAGTAATGATGATAACCGAACTGTATCAATCAATATATCTGATATATCATTAATGAACGAAGACCGAGTAATGATGATAACCGAACTGTATCAATCAATATGTCTGATATATCATTAATGAACGAAGACCGAGTAATGATGATAACTGAACTTTATCAATCAATATATCTGATATATCATTAATGAACGAAGACCGAGTAATGATGATAACCGAACTTTATCAATCAATATATCTGATATATCATTAATGAACGAAGACCGAGTAATGATGATAACCGAACTTTATCAATCAATATATCTGATATATCATTAATGAACGAAGACCGAGTAATGATGATAACCGAACTTTATTAATTAATATATCTGATATATCATTAATGAACGAAGACCGAGTAATGATGATAACCGAACTTTATCAATTAATATATCTGATATATCATTAATGAACGAAGACCGAGTAATGATGATAACCGAACTTTATCAATTAATATCTCTGATATATCATTAATGAACGAAGACCGAGTAATGATGATAACCGAACTGTATCAATCAATATATCTGATATATCAGTAATGAACGAAGACCCAGTAATGACGATAACTGAACTTTATCAATTAATATATCTGATATATCATTAATGCACGACGACCGAGTAATACCCGAAATAGCACAATTAACCATAGGATTTTTTCGGCACGAGCATATAGTCGTCTGTACCGCTTTTGTCCGGGCTATTTCTCAGCAACTGCTGACTTGAATCAATGGAACTTTATGGGAAGTTTCACTAACAAGAGGAGATGTGCAAATTATCACCATGTTTTGGTTCGATGATTTTTCACAGAGTTACTATCCTTTTAAATTCTATACAATATGACATAGGAACATTTCATCCGGGCTTTTTCTCAGCAACTCTTGACTTGAATTC
>JASEVX010001216.1:0-19841 GCA_031761405.1 Serripes groenlandicus | reverse complement strand
CCCGATATGTCTGCTGTGGTGCTATTACATCGTTGTATGCATTGTGAATTTGCAAGTTTGGTCAGTTTACGAGAAACAAATTACCAATCAATTACTAGGAAACAAAGTATCAATCAATTTATATGAAACAAAAATCAATCATAAACCAAAAGAGCAACCAATTACTATGACACAAAATATCGATCAATTACTATGAACCAACATATCAATCAAACTGGCATTTTGTCGAGATTGGGAGAATGGTATTTTTTAAACAGTTATCTGAAATACGTGACAAAAAAAATAAAGACAAATAAAATGTGTGATAATTATACTTTTTAAAAGAACATCAGTTAAAGATCGAAGTAAACAAGTCAGTTAATACATATAAAGATCCAAATGTTCTTTTGTTGAAGTTAAAGCGACTGAACTCCAGATACCCAACTGTCGAAAAAAAAAAAAAAATCAAATTTTAAGAAAATAAGTGTTATTTTTGTATTTGGGGCATTGAAATATGATAACTGACATATTACATACCCCTATAATCGGTGAGATTTTCTTGTTTTCGATACTTTTTCCATCGCAAATTCTATCCTGTCAATAACGGGGTAAGTATTTTTAAATAGGAGACCCTTCATCGGGACAATTGAAAACGACTCAAGTTCACTTTATTGATAAAAAACGGTACATTTTCTACCCTGGTTTTACTTGGATAACATAAAGAATAACATTTAGGGCGAATTCAATTTTTTTTTTTTTTTTTCTTTTCGTGCCATCTGGATTTCAGTCGCTTTAATGTATTTGTTATATATAAATTGCATTTACCGAAGATACTTTGAATCTGTAAAGAGAAGTAAATAAATACAACCTACCATTATTTATTAGGGGGGAGCTTACTTAAAAGATTGAAATTGATGATTATAATGAAAACCTGTGTATTCATTTCATTAACTTGAATGCGTATCTGGCTATATTTCTGCAGTGTACGTTCCGAAGCGCGACAGACGTTTTACTGCATTATGATTTATTAAAAATTGGCTCGATAGATAGATATTCATAAAAATCTCTCTGATAAATTTTTTGATAAATCAGAAATAATCTTATAACTGTTATAATGTTTTGGCGAAACTTTCCTTTTAATTCGCATTTTGTTATCTAATTGTCATGGCAAATGTATGTAATTGATATCAGCACGCAGCAAATTATATTTCCTACTGTCTGTCGTCTACTTTATCAGAATACTACTCCAAACGAGAAAGTGATGGCGGTTTCATAAACCACTCTATAATTGTCACAAAAACATACGTTTTGACGTCAAAAACGACGTTTTTTCAAAGGTATGATTCCACCTTAATCAGAGATTCATATACCTTTGCTGTTGAAGATAAAGAATGGCCATTAAAATTCCTTCTTTTTTCAATGTAAATTAACAATTTTCATCGCTCAATTGTCCCACTATATTCAATTAATACAGCTAGAAAAGCATACATCAATGAATTGTTGAGGGGGGGGGGGGGGGGGGGGTGGGCGTATTATATAGGTCAAATGACGCCTAGTACATCCGTGGCCATGCTGATATATACAGCCAAATATACCTTAAAATTACATTTACATGTACTTGCATAGAAATGAGTGATATTTATTATTTTCATCATTTTTAGAATGTTGACCTTTTTGAAAGTGAACTACTACACCAGCTTTATACCAGTATTTCACCAGTACTACATCAATACTACACCAATTTTACACCAGTTTTACACCAGTAAACACCAGTAAAACATCAATACTACACCAGTACTACATTAATACTACACCAGTTATACACCAGTCTTACATCAGTACTACACCAGATTTACACCAGAACTACATCAATACTACACCAGTTTTTCACCAGTTTTTCACCAGAACTACATCAATACTACACCAGTACTACACCAATACTACACCAGTTTTACACCAGTTTTACACAAGTTTTGAACCAGTCCTACACTAGTCTTACAACAATACTACACCAATACCACACCAGTATTACACCAGTACTACACCAGTTTTTCACCAATACTACACTAATACCACACCAGTTATACACCAGTACTACACCAATACCGCACCAGTACTACAGTAGTACTACACCAGTACCACACCAGTACTACACCAGTACCACATCAATACTACAGCAATACTACACCAATACTACGCCAGTACTAAACCAGTACTACACCAATACCAAACCAGTACTACACCAGTACTACACCAATACTACACCAACCCTACACCAGTACTACACCAACCCTACACCAGTACTACACCAGTTTTACACCAGTACAACACCAGTACTACACCTGTACTACACCAGTTTTACACCAGAACAACACCATTACTACACCAGTACTACACCAATACTACACTAACCCTACACCAGTACTACACCAGTTTTACACCAGTACAACACCAGTACTACACCTGTACTACACCAGTTTTACACCAGAACAACACCATTAATCCGGGCCGACTCGTTCCGGTGTGTGTGTGTGTGTGGGGGGGGGGGGGGGGTGATAGAGGTATAGATTAAAGATTGCTGAAACAGAAAAGCCACATCAGGCGAAAAGTGTATGCCCGGATTAGCCTGCGCGGCATGCTTAGACGGATCCGGGTCGATACTTTACGCAGAGTCCACAATGTATGGTTTTCTCGTGGGACGGCTCATACATTTGCAGTTGCTTCGACGTCATGACGTCATACTATAAAGGTTTGATGCTAAGATAATAACTTGCTACGTACTTTGTGCAAGCAGGGAATAGAGTAGTATTTTTAAAAGGTGGAGTCATACCTTTGAAATAACGTCGTTTTTGTCGTCAAAACGTATGTTTTTGTGACAATAACAGTGTGGTTAAAGAAATCGCAACTACTGTCTTGTTTGAATTGGTATTCAAACACCAATAACACCGAACTATAAAGAATAAAGTTACCTGTGTAATGATATAAATTACATGTATCTACCATGACGATTCAGATAACAATACTCAATTTTTAATGAAAATTTCGCTGGAATATTTTCAAAGTAATTACATAATTTTTAATTTACTAAAAATTTACCCGAGAGATTATTTTAAGAAGTACATATCAATACGATCACCCTTTCTACTACAAGTTATCAGAATTCCAAGAACATCTGCGGAGCCGATTTTTAGTAAATCAGTGGCCCGTTTTACCGAAGTCTCGCTTCGGAACGCACATTGCAATATTTTAGCTAAAACGCAGTTTAAAATTGACAACCTTTTTTTTCACAATAATCATGAATTGTATGGTATCATGAAATCTACTCCCTACAAAAAACGGATATTTTAATTTATTTCTTACCTAATAGCTATTTTATTATACAGTATATTTATAAATAGTGGAAATCTGTTTATATAATTATATTATATACATATACGAGGAGTGATCCAAAAGAAATAGGACTTTCCTAGTAATTCTTGTACTAGTTAATAAATATTTAGGAAATTCATACTATACCATATGTATATTTGTTTTTGCTGGTATGGCGAATTCATATGTCTAATATTGTCATTAGTTTAGTTATAAATCGTTGTCATAGAAACAAGTTGATGCATAGGCGGACAACAACGTAATTTTAGTACCTGTTTAAGCTATGTATATTTCACATATACACAAACAAAAGATACCGGAAATTTGCAATTGTTGTTACGTTGTTCTAATAACAAGGGTTTAATGCTTTTGTTCCATAATAACCATCAAAATAGTAAAGTTGTTTACCGACGTGCAAGAACGTCACGTACAAAATGACGTCAAATCAACAATTGAAAAATGCTAAATAGTAAAATTATATCACAACGTAGACACAAATCAAAATCAACATTTGAAATGTTTATACAGTGAAGTTCACCAGGAGTCAAGCAGTCACTAGCGATGTATACATACACATATTTTCATGGTTGGAGGGCAGAAATCAGTGGGGAAACTCACTTGCAAAAGAGCCAGTTCTGATGTTGAAAGGAACAGTGTGAGTGTCGTTTTCCCCATACTAATTTTGTCATTTATTACACATCACATGTTACGCATTTCGCTGAACAAAGTTTATGGAATGTCTTTAAGCAATGGCTCCTGAGGAAGTTGCTGCAACAATTGAGTTGATATAACTGTTGTTAAATATTTATTCACGTTTTCAAACCTACGCGTTTCCCTTTAAACGGCGACGTCAGAGTGACGTTACTACCTTGGCCCGCCCCCATTGTACTTACAATGTTCATAATCTCTGTCAACCGATTATTCAAATATTTGTCATGTATGTAAAAGAAATGTTGACTGTTGAAAACAAGAAGGATGTTTTTCTACAAGTTTGATTTGTGTCGAAATTATAACAAAATTTCTTTTACTTCTGGATCATCCCTCGTATATACTGACACATTTATATATTTTGCAACATAACTATCTGCAATGTAATTATCTTCGCATGAATAAGTATTAACCCGTCACTACTTATTAATTCACGAAAGTTTTATATGGTTGAGTATACGCGTGCACAATTATCACGATAGGACTTGTCTGATGCAAAGTTTTTCTGACAATATATCAGATATAATTTTTTAGTTTGTTTGCGGGCGTTATTTACTTTATTATTGTCATGCAGTTGTGTTACAACATTTCAAATGAAGATGTACATCGGCACGGTCTCCCAGCATAGTTTGGTAACAACCCGATATGTCTGCTGTGGTGCTATTACATCGTTGTATGCATTGTGAATTTGCAAGTTTGGTCAGTTTACGAGAAACAAATTACCAATCAATTACTAGGAAACAAAGTATCAATCAATTTATATGAAACAAAAATCAATCATAAACCAAAAGAGCAACCAATTACTATGACACAAAATATCGATCAATTACTATGAACCAACATATCAATCAAACTGGCATTTTGTCGAGATTGGGAGAATGGTATTTTTTAAACAGTTATCTGAAATACGTGACAAAAAAAATAAAGACAAATAAAATGTGTGATAATTATACTTTTTAAAAAGAACATCAGTTAAAGATCGAAGTAAACAAGTCAGTTAATACATATAAAGATCCAAATGTTCTTTTGTTGAAGTTAAAGCGACTGAACTCCAGATACCCAACTGTCGAAAAAAAAAAAAAAATCAAATTTTAAGAAAATAAGTGTTATTTTTGTATTTGGGGCATTGAAATATGATAACTGACATATTACATACCCCTATAATCGGTGAGATTTTCTTGTTTTCGATACTTTTTCCATCGCAAATTCTATCCTGTCAATAACGGGGTAAGTATTTTTAAATAGGAGACCCCTTCATCGGGACAATTGAAAACGACTCAAGTTCACTTTATTGATAAAAAACGGTACATTTTCTACCCTGGTTTTACTTGGATAACATAAAGAATAACATTTAGGGCGAATTCAATTTTTTTTTTTTTTTTCTTTTCGTGCCATCTGGATTTCAGTCGCTTTAATGTATTTGTTATATATAAATTGCATTTACCGAAGATACTTTGAATCTGTAAAGAGAAGTAAATAAATACAACCTACCATTATTTATTAGGGGGGAGCTTACTTAAAAGATTGAAATTGATGATTATAATGAAAACCTGTGTATTCATTTCATTAACTTGAATGCGTATCTGGCTATATTTCTGCAGTGTACGTTCCGAAGCGCGACAGACGTTTTACTGCATTATGATTTATTAAAAATTGGCTCGATAGATAGATATTCATAAAAATCTCTCTGATAAATTTTTTGATAAATCAGAAATAATCTTATAACTGTTATAATGTTTTGGCGAAACTTTCCTTTTAATTCGCATTTTGTTATCTAATTGTCATGGCAAATGTATGTAATTGATATCAGCACGCAGCAAATTATATTTCCTACTGTCTGTCGTCTACTTTATCAGAATACTACTCCAAACGAGAAAGTGATGGCGGTTTCATAAACCACTCTATAATTGTCACAAAAACATACGTTTTGACGTCAAAAACGACGTTTTTTCAAAGGTATGATTCCACCTTAATCAGAGATTCATATACCTTTGCTGTTGAAGATAAAGAATGGCCATTAAAATTCCTTCTTTTTTCAATGTAAATTAACAATTTTCATCGCTCAATTGTCCCACTATATTCAATTAATACAGCTAGAAAAGCATACATCAATGAATTGTTGAGGGGGGGGGGGGGGGGGGGGGGCGTATTATATAGGTCAAATGACGCCTAGTACATCCGTGGCCATGCTGATATATACAGCCAAATATACCTTAAAATTACATTTACATGTACTTGCATAGAAATGAGTGATATTTATTATTTTCATCATTTTTAGAATGTTGACCTTTTTTGAAAGTGAACTACTACACCAGCTTTATACCAGTATTTCACCAGTACTACATCAATACTACACCAATTTTACACCAGTTTTACACCAGTAAACACCAGTAAAACATCAATACTACACCAGTACTACATTAATACTACACCAGTTATACACCAGTCTTACATCAGTACTACACCAGATTTACACCAGAACTACATCAATACTACACCAGTTTTTCACCAGTTTTTCACCAGAACTACATCAATACTACACCAGTACTACACCAATACTACACCAGTTTTACACCAGTTTTACACAAGTTTTGAACCAGTCCTACACTAGTCTTACAACAATACTACACCAATACCACACCAGTATTACACCAGTACTACACCAGTTTTTCACCAATACTACACTAATACCACACCAGTTATACACCAGTACTACACCAATACCGCACCAGTACTACAGTAGTACTACACCAGTACCACACCAGTACTACACCAGTACCACATCAATACTACAGCAATACTACACCAATACTACGCCAGTACTAAACCAGTACTACACCAATACCAAACCAGTACTACACCAGTACTACACCAATACTACACCAACCCTACACCAGTACTACACCAACCCTACACCAGTACTACACCAGTTTTACACCAGTACAACACCAGTACTACACCTGTACTACACCAGTTTTACACCAGAACAACACCATTACTACACCAGTACTACACCAATACTACACCAACCCTACACCAGTACTACACCAGTTTTACACCAGTACAACACCAGTACTACACCTGTACTACACCAGTTTTACACCAGAACAACACCATTACTACACCAGTACTACATCAGTTTTACACCAGTACTACACCAATACTACAACAATACTACACCAATAACACACCAGTACTACACCAATACTACACCAGTACTAAACCAATACAACACCAATACTACACCAATACTACACCAATACTACACCAGTCGCACACCAATACCACGCCAGTACTACACCAATACCACACCAATACTACACCAGTAGCACAACAATACCACACCAGTACTAAAACAATACCACACCAGTACTAAATCAATACCACACCAGTACTACACCAATACCACAACAGTACCACACCAATACTATACCAGTACCACACAAATTCCACACCAGTTCTAAAACAATACCAAACCAGTACTATAACAATACCACACCAGTACTACACCAATACTACACACGTTTTACACCAGTATTTCACTAGTACTACGCCAATACTTTACCAATACTAAATAGGTAATACACCAGGTTTACATCAGTATTTCACCAGTACTACACCAATACTACACCAGTACTACATCAGTTTTACATCAGTATTTCACAAGAACTACACTAATACTACACCAGTACTACACCAGTACTACATCAGTTTTACATCAGTATTTCACAAGTACTACACCAATATTACACCAGTACTACACCAGTACTACATCAGTTTTACATAAGTATTTCACAAGTACTTCAACAATACTACACATGTACTACACCATATTTACATCAGTATTTCACCAGTACTACACTAATACTACACCAGTAATACATTGAATGGCACTTGTCATGAGAGTCGGTTGTCAATCCTCGTAAAGGACGAATGGTACTTATCACAAAGCGGTTTGTCAATCCTTGTATAGGACGAATGGCCCTTGTCACAAAGACGATTGTAAATCATCTTAAAGGAAGAATGGTACTTGTAACAAAGACGTTTGTCAATCCTCGTAAAGACGAATGGTACTTATCACGATTACGTGTGTCAATCCTCGTATAGGACGAATGTTACTTATCACAAAGACGTTTGTCAATCCTCGTATAGGACGAATGGCACTTATCACAAAGACGTTTGTCAATCCTCGTAAAGGACGAATGGTACTTGTCACAAAGACGTTTGTGAATCCTCATAAAGCACGAATGGCAATTGTCAGAAAGACGTTTGTCAATCCTTGTTAAAGACGAATGGCCGAAGACGTTTGTCATACCTCGTAAAGGAAGAATGATACTTGTCACAAAGACGTTTGTCAATCCTCGTAAAGGACGAATGGCACTTTTCACAAAGACATTTGTCAATCCTCGTAAAGGACGAATGGCACTTATCACAATGACATTTGTCAATCCTCGTAAAGGACGAATGACACTTATCCCAAAGACGTTTGTCAATCCTCGTAAAGGACGAATGGAACTTGTCACAAAGACGTTTGTCAATACTCGTAAAAGACGAATGGCAATTGTCAGAAAGACGTTTGTCAATCCTTGTTGAAGACGAATGGCCGATCACGTTTGTCAAACCTCGTAAAGGACGAATGATACTTGTCACAAAGACGTTTGTCAATCCTCGTAAAGGACGAATGATACTTGTCACAAAGACGTTTGTCAATCCTCGTAAAGGACGAATGATACTTGTCACAAAGACGTTTGTCAAACCTCGTAAAGAACGAATGATACTTGTCACAAAGACGTTTGTCAATCCTCGTAAATGACGACTGATACTTGTCACAAAGACGTTTGTCAATCCTCGTAAAGGACGAATGATACTTGTCACAAAGACGTTTGTCAATCCTCGTAAAGGACGAATGATACTTGTCACAAAGACGTTTATCAATCCTCGTAAAGGACGAATGATACTTGTCACAAAGACGTTTGTCAAACCTAGTAAAGGACGAATGATACTTGTCTCAAAGACGTTTGTCAATCCTCGTAAATGACGAATGATACTTGTCACAAAGACGTTTGTCAATCCTCGTAAAGGACGAATGGCAATTGTCACAAAGACGTTTTTCAATCCTCGTAAAGGACGAATATCCGTATACGTTTGTCAATCCTCGTAAAGGACGAATGATACTTGTCACAAAGACGTTTGTCAAACCTCGTAAAGGACGAATGATACTTGTCACAAAGACGTTTGTCAATCCTCGTAAGGGACAAATGATACTTGTTATAAATACGTTTGACAATCCTCGTAAAGGACGAATGATACTTGTCACAAAGACGTTTGTCAATCCTCGTAAAGGACGAATGATACTTGTCACAAAGACGTTTGTCAAACCTAGTAAAGGACGAATGATACTTGTTACAAAGACGTGTGTCAATCCTCGTAAAGGACGAATGATACTTGTCACAAAGACGTTTGTCAAACCTCGTAAAGGACGAATGATACTTGTTACAAAGACGTTTGTCAATCCTCGTAAAGGACGAATGATACTTGTCACAAAGACGTTTGTCAATCCTCGTAATGGACGAATGATACTTATCACAAATACGTTTGTCACTCCTCGTAAAGGACGAATGATACTTGTCACAAAGACGTTTGTCAATCCTCGTAAAAGAAGAATGATACTTGTCACAAAGACGTTTGTCAAACATAGTAAAGGACGAATGATACTTGTCACAAAGACGTTTGTCAAACATAGTAAAGGACGAATGATACTTGTTACAAAGACGTGTGTCAATCCTCGTAAAGGACGAATGGTACTTGTCACAAAGACGTTTGTCAAACCTCGTAAAGGACGAATGATACTTGTTACAAAAACGTTTGTCAATCCTCGTAAATGACGAATGATACTTGTCACAAAGACGTTTGTCAATCCTCGTAAAGGACAATTGGCCGAAGACGTTTGTCGATCATCTTAAAAAGAACGAATGGCCGAAGACGTTTGTCAATCCTCGTAAAGCACGAAAGGCACTTGTCACAAAGGCGTTTGTCAATTCTCGTAAAGGACAAATGGCACTTGTTACAAAGACGTTAGTCAATCCTCATACAGGACGTATGGCCGAAGACGTTTGTCAATCCTCGTAAAGGACGAATGGAACTTGTCACAAAGACGTTTGTCAATTCTCGTAAAGGACAAATGGCACTTGTTACAAAGACGTTTGTCATTCGTCGTAAAGGACGCATGGTACTTGTCAAAAAGACGTATGTCAATCCTCGTAAAAGACGAATGGCCGAAGACGTTTGTCAATCCTCGTAAAGGATGATTGACACTTATCACAAAGACGTTTGTCAATCCTCGTAAAGGACTCATGATACTTGTTGCAAAGACGTTTGTCAATCCTCGTAAAGGACGCATGGTACTTGTCACAAAGACGTTTGTCAATCCTCGTAAAGGGCGAATGGCCGAAGACGTTTGTCAATCCTCGTAAAGGACGAATGGCCGAAGACGTTTGTCAATCCTCGTAAAGGACGAATGGCCGAAGACGTTTGTCAATACTCGTAAGGCACGAATAGCCGAAGACGTTTGTCAATCCTCGTGAAGGACGATTGGCCGAAGACGTTTGTCGATCATCGTAAAAAGAACGAATGGCCGAAGACGTTTGTCAATCCTCGTAAAGAACGAATGACCGAAGACATGTGTCAATACTCGTAAATGACGAATGGTACTTGTCACAAAGACGTTTGTCAATCCTCGTAAAGGACGTGTGGCACTTTTCACAAAGATGGTCGTCGATCATCGTAACGGACCAATGATCGAGCCAGGGATCGGACACGTGACCGCAAGGTTGATGTAATCTTTTTACATAATATCTCTTTCATTATGAATTGTAATCTTTTTACATAATATCTCTTTCGTTATGAATTGTAATCTTTTTACCTAAGACTTCTTTCATTCTGAATTGTGAGTTTTGTTTTTCTATTGTCGTATAAATCCTTTCTCTAGTGCAGGCGCCATTTGATTTCTTTTATTGAATAGTGCTTTACTCCACTTTCAACACAATTTCACTTATATCACGATGTATCCTGGATAAGTCACCAGTCCATTTATTCTGACACCAGCTGGGAAGTTGTAATTTTAACCCCGCAACACTGAGCACAAAGGATTAGAAGCAATGACTACTGCTTTATAATGTAGATCCAGGCAATGCTGTGAATGTTAACCCCGAAACACAGAGCACAAAGGATGGAAATCCATTACTGCCATTTTCTAATGTAGATCCAAACAAATCTGTGAATGTTAAACCCGCAACACTGAGCACAAAGGATGGAAAGCCATGACTACTGTTTTCTAATGTAGAGCCAGGCAAAGATGTGAATGTTAACCCCGCAATACTGAGCACAAAGGATGGGAAGCCATGACTACTGTTTTCTAATGTAGAGCCAGGCAAATATGTGAATGTTAATCCCGCAATACTGAGCACAAAGGATGGGAAGCCATGACTACTGTTTTCTAATGTAGAGCCAGGCACATATGTGAATGTTAATCCCGCAATACTGAGCACAAAGGATGGAAAGCCATGACTACTGTTTTCTAATGTAAAGCCAGGAAAATATGTGAATGTTAACCCCGCAATACTGAGCACAAAGGATGGGAAGCCATGACTACTGTTTTCTAATGTAGAGCCAGGCACATATGTGAATGTTAATCCCGCAATACTGAGCACAAAGGATGGGAAGCCATGACTACTGTTTTCTAATGTAGAGCCAGGCACATATGTGAATGTTAACCCCGCAATACTGAGCACAAAGGTTGTGAAGCCATGACTACTGTTTTCTAATGTAGCTAGGCAAATATGTGAATGTTAACCCCGCAATACTGAGCACAAAGGTTGTGAAGCAATGACTACTGTTTTCTAATGTAGCTAGACAAATATGTGAATAGTAACCACGTAACACTGAGCACAAAAAAGGGAAAGCCATTACTGCCATTTTTTTAATGTAGATCAAGGTAAATGTATGAATCTTCAGTTCGATATGTACCTGCACCAATTAGTCGCAGACTGTTTCTACAAACGTCAAACAAATAAAGTTCTATTGGAAGAGACTTCATGCATGCGTTCTCGGATCTTTATTACAATAATGTTCTATTGGATCATGCTACATGGATGCATTCTGGGATCGTTATAACGTTATATCGGCGTTTTACAAATAAAGTTCTATTGGATCAGACAACAAGGATGCGTTCTCGGATCTTTATTACAAATAAAGTTCTATTAGATCATACTACAAGGATGCGTTATCGGATCTTTATTATAAATAATGTTCTATTAGATCATACTACAAGGATGCGTTCTCGGATCTTTATTATAAATAATGTTATATTGGATCAGACTACAAGGATGCGTTATCGGATCTTTATAACAAATAATGTTCTATTGGACAAGACTACATGGATGCGTTATCGGATCTTTATTATAAATAATGTTCTATTGGATCAGAATACAAGGATGCGTTATCTGATCTTTATTACAAATAATGTTCTATTAGATCATACTACAAGGATGCGTTATCGGATCTTTATTACAAATAATGTTCTATTGGACAAGACTACATAGATGCGTTATCGGATCTTTATTACAAATAATGTTCTATTGGACAAGACTACATGGATGCGTTATCGGATCTTTATTATAAATAATGTTCTATTGGATCAGACTACAAGGTTGCGTTATCTGATCTTTATTACAAATAATGTTCTATTAGATCATACTACAAGGATGCGTTATCGGATCTTTATTACAAATAAAGTTATATTAGATCATACTACAAGGATGCGTTATCGGATCTTTATTATAAATAATGTGCTATTAGATCATACTACGAGGATGCGTTATCGAATCTTTATTACAAATAAAGTTCTATTAGATCATACTACAAGGATGCGTTATCGGATCTGTATTACAAATAATGTTCTATTATATCATACTATAAGGATGCGTTATCGGATCTTTATTACAAATAAAGTTCTATTATATCATACTACAAGGATGCGTTATCGGATCTTTATTACAAATAACGTTCTATTAGATCATACTACAAGGATGCGTTCTCTGATCTTTATTACAAATAAAGTTCTATTAGATCATACTACAAGGATGCGTTCTCGGATCTTTATTACAAATAAAGTTCTATTATATCATAATACAAGGATGCTTTCTCGGATCTTTATTACAAATAAGGTTGTATTAGATCAGACTACATGGGTGCGTTCTTGGAGTTTTACAAATAAAGTTCTATGGGACCGGACTCTATGTATGCGTTCTCGGATCTTTATAACAAATAAACTTCGATTGGATTAGACAACATGGATGCGTCCTCTGATCTTTATTACAAATGATGATTAGATCAGAATACATGTATGCGTTTTTGGCGTCTTACAACTTATTGTATAAGGGACCAGACTCTATCGATGCGTTCTCGGATCTTTATTACAAATAATGTTCTATTAGATCAGACTACATGAATGCGTTCTCGGATCTTTATAACAAATAAGGTTATATTGGATAAGACTACAAGGATGCGTTCATGGATCTTTATAACAAATAAGGTTCTATTGGATAAGACTACAAGGATGCGTTCTCGGATCTTTATTACAAATAATGTTCTATTGGATCATACTACATGGAGGCGTTTTCGGATCTGTATTACAAATAAAGTTATGTTAGACCAGAATCAAAGGATGCGGTCTCAGACATTTATTACAAATGAAGTTCTATTGGATCAGACTACATGAATGCGTTCTTGGATCTTTATTACAAATAAAGTTCTATTGGATCAGACTACAAGGATGCGTCTTGGATCTTTATTACAAATAAAGTTCTATTGGATCAGACTACATGAATGCGTTCTTGGACCTTTATTACAAATAAAGTTCTATTGGATCAGACTACATGGATGCGTTCTTGGATCTTTATTACAAATAAAGTTCTATTAAATCAGACTACATGGATGCGTTCTTGGATCTTTATTATAAATAAAGTTCTATTAGATCAGACTACATGAATGCGTTCTTGGATCTTTATTACAAATAAAGTTCTATAAAATCAGACTGCATGGATACGTTCTTGGATCTTTATTACAAATAAAGTTCTATTGAATCAGACTACATGAATGCGTTCTTGGATCTTTATTACAAATAAAGTTCTATTAAATCAGACTACATGGATGCGTTCTTGGATCTTTATTACAAATAAAGTTATATTGGATCAGACTACATGAATGCGTTCTTGGATCTTTATTACAAATAAAGTTCTATTAAATCAGACTACACGGATGCGTTCTTGGATCTTCATTACAAATAAAGTTCTATTGAATCAGACTACATGAATGCGTTCTTGGATCTTTATTACCAATAAAGTTCTATTAAATCAGACTACATGGATGCGTTCTTGGATCTTTATTACAAATAAAGTTCTATTGGATCAGACTACATGAATGCGTTCTTGGATCTTTATTACAAATAAAGTTCTATTGGATCAGACTACATGAATGCGTTCTTGGATCTTTATTACAAATAAAGTTCTATTAAATCAGACTACAAGGATGCGTTCTCGGATCTTTATTACAAAAAAATGTTATTGGACCAGACTACACGAATGTGTTCTCGGATCTTTATTACAAATAAAGTTCTATGGAACCAGACTACAAGGATGCGTTCTCGGCGTCTTACAAATAAAGTTCTATGGGACTAGACTGTATGAATACGTTCTCGGATGTTTATTACATATAAAGTTCTATGGGACCAAACTCTATCAATGCGTTCTCGGATTGTATTACAAATAAAGTTTAATGGATCAGATTGTTTGAATGCGTTCTTCGATCTTTATTACAAATAATGTTCTTTTGGACCAGACTCTATGGGTGCGTTCTAGGATCTTTATTACAAATAAACTTCGATTGGATTAGACTACCTGGATGCGTCCTAGGACCTTTATAACAAATAAACTTCGATTGGATTAGACTACATGGATGCGTCCCCTTATCTTTATTACAAATGATGTTCTATTGGATCAGACAACATGGATGCGTTCTCGGATCTTTATTACGAATAAAGTTCGTTTAGATCAGACCACAAGGTTGCGTTCTCGGCGTCTTACAAATACAGTTATATTATATCAAACTACATGGATGCGCTCTCGGCGTCTTACAAATAAAGTTCTATTTGACAAGACTCTATGAATGTGTTCTCGGATCTTTATTACAAATGAATTTCTATTGAATCAGACTACGTGGATGCGTTCTCGGATCTTTATTACAAATAACGTTGTTTTGGATCAGACTACATGCGTTCCCGGATCTGTATTACAAATACAGTTCTATTAAATCAGACTACATGAATGCGTTCTTGGATCTTTATTACAAATAAAGTTCTATTGGATCAGACTACATGAATGCGTTCTTGGATCTTTATTACAAATAAAGTTCTATTAAATCAGACTACATGGATGCGTTCTTGGATCTTTATTACAAATAAAGTTATATTGGATCAGACTACATGAATGCGTTCTTAGATCTTTATTACAAATAAAGTTCTATTAAATCAGACTACATGGATGCGTTCTTGGATCTTTATTACAAATAACGTTCTATTGGATCAGACTACATGAATGCTTTCTTGGATCTTTATTACACATAAAGTTCTATTAAATCAGACTACAAGGATGCGTTCTCGGATCTTTATTACAACAAAATGTTATTGGATCAGACTACACGGATGTGTTCTCGGATCTGTATTACAAATAAAGTTCTATGGGACCAGACTACAAGGATGCGTTCTCGGCGTCTTACAAATAAAGTTCTATGGGACTAGACTGTATGAATACGTTCTCAGATGTTTATTACATATAAAGTTCTATGGGACCAGACTCTATCAATGCGTTCTCGGATTGTATTACAAATAAAGTTTAATGGATCAGATTGTTTGAATGCGTTCTCCGATCTTTATTACAAATAATGTTCTTTTGGACCAGACTCTATGGGTGCGTTCTTGGATCTTTATTACAAATAAACTTCGATTGGATTAGACTACCTGGATGCGTCCTAGGATCTTTATAACAAATAAACTTCGATTGGATTAGACTACATAGATGCGTCCCCTGATCTTTATTACAAATGATGTTCTATTGGATCAGACAACATGGATGCGTTCTCAGATCTTTATTACGAATAAAGTTCTTTTAGATCAGACCACAAGGTTGCGTTCTCGGCGTCTTACAAATAAAGTTCTATTATATCAAACTACACGGATGCGCTCTCGGCGTCTTACAAATAAAGTTTTATTTGACAAGACTCTATGTATGTGTTCTCGGATCTGTATTACAAATAAATTTATATTGAATCAGACTACATGGATGCGTTTTCGGATCTTTATTACAAATAACGTTGTTTTGGATCAGACTACAAGGATGCGTTCCCGGATCTGTATTACAAATACAGTTCTATTAGATCAGACTACATGGTTGCGTTCTTGGATCTTTATAAGAGCGGAGCTAACTCTGCGTTTAACAAACCGTAAGGAATTTGCGACAAGTGTAGATCCGGATAAGACTTTGCACCTACGCAGTTTCATTTTTCTCTGCACTGTTCTCTAATTGTTCATTGAATGTATCAAGTAATTTCTATAAAGCGGTTCTGATTTGGATCATTAACATGAATGCAAGGTTGTTGTTGTTTTGTTCGACATGTATGGACTGCATGTTTAAACTGCGCGTAGTTAGTTAAGCGGACGAGTTGCAGCCTCTTAATACAAATGTCACTGGTTTAAATCCCGTTGAAGCAGGCTAAATCCTGTGGATCTGTCTACACCCTCTGCGCGTGCGCTGGTTTAGTAACCATACATATATAACAGACACCGAGGGTGATGTTATTAACTCATGCTTACATGTACATACATCAAATATGCAGCAGGCGACTTTGTAAACCTTTATACGAAACTATGGCAACTATTTAGAAGTTAATGTTTAATTATTGAACAGCATTATTGCAAAAGGAGAAATTGATCTTTTTGAACAAGTTCTCCTTTTGTCGCAATGTTTTCGAAAGTCGTCTGCAGCGGGGGCGTCAATATGTGGAAAAGGGGGTAAGTTGTAAAATCTTGTTTCAAAGTCGTTGTAAAATATTAAAAATTAATGATTAACCTAACATTTCAACAAGTGTCCGTCCATAGCCAGGAGCTAACAAGTATCCGTCTATAGCCAGGCGTTAACAAGTATCCGTCTATAGCCAGGCGTTAACAAGTATCCTTCTATAGCCATGCGTTAACTGAGCATTTCAAAAAGTATCCCCGTCCATAGCCAGGCGCTAACAAGTGTCCGTCCATAGCCAGGCGCTAACAAGTGTCCGTCCATAGCCAGGCGCTAACAAGTATCCGCATATAGCCATGCGTTAACAAGTATCCGTCTATAGCCATGCGTTAACAAGTATCCGTCTATAGCCATGCGTTAACAAGTATTCGTCTATAGCCATGCGTTAACTGAGAATTTCAAAAAGTATCCCCGTCCATAGCCAGGCGCTAACAAGTGTACGTCTATAGCCAGGCGCTAACAAGTATCCGTCTATATCCATGCGTTAACAAGTATCCGTCTATAGACATGCGCTAACAAGTATCCGTCTATAGCCAGGCGCTAACAAATATCCTTCTATAACCATGCGTTAACTGAGCATTTCAAAAAGTATCCCCGTCCATAGCCAGGCGCTAACAAGTGTCCGTCCATAGCCAGGCGCTAACAAGTATCCGTCTATAGCCATGCGTTAACAAGTATCCGTCTATAGACATGCGCTAACAAGTATCCGTCTATAGCCATGCGTTAACCGAGCATTTCAACAAGTATCCGTCCGTACCCAGGCGTTAACTGAGCATTTCAACATTCGTCCATAACCAGGCGCTAACGTTTTGCCAGATGAGGATGTTGGCGTATTTGCAGCATATATTTTTAAAAACATTGTGGCAAAAGGAGATATTGGTTTTGATGAGTATATTCCCTTTTTAACACAATACTTTTAACTCCATTCAGTATTTACATGTATAGAGGATTTACATAGTGTTGTTTAGAAGTATTCAATGTCGCCTGCTGTAGATTTGTTGTATTTGGGAAAGGGTTAATACAGGTCAACTAAAACAGCAACAATGTGTCACATTGTGTTGATTGTTTGGTGCTTACCGCCGCTTTCAACAATATTTGAGTTATATCACGGTGTTTCCTGGGTAAGTTTCCAGTTCTACTTGTCCATTTATCCTGAAATCAATCAGTCTGTCGCATCCCTGACCGCCAAGGAGGGCCGCCTTTTCTTCCATGTTTTAAAGTCTTTGGTATGACCCGGCCGGGGATCGCACCCGAGGCGGACGCTCTACCACTTCACCACCGAGGCGGTCCACATTTTCCAACCCTTTCCCACATACAGAAGCATTCTAAAGGAGCTACAGCCGATGAATTTGGAAAACATTGTGGGGGAAATATGAGTTGTTAAATATCAAACAGTAACTCTATATGTGTTTGAATATTAGAATTTTAAAAAATCGATTAAGTAACAATATCTACAAGAGGGAAGACCAATGTTAACTTGTGGATAATCAATATGAGAGGTGGACTGGGAAGACCAAGCCGACCGTTAGAACTACATGTATTGGTGTAGAATGTTAACATGTGTCAATCAATATGATTGTTGCGATGGGAAGACCAAGCTCCATGTCTATATAGCTACATGTATAAGTATAGAATCAGACCAAAATACTTTGCTGAGCGTTAATTGAATAAAGTTGCCTCGAACTGACCCTAACTATTCCTTTGCATGTGCTCGTTTTCCCGGTTTTGATATAATCGCACGATACAACCAACGCTCGGCCAGCATAGTTTCTCTAACTCGTTTATTTATACGGGTTATCTACCCTGTTGATAACTAGCGATTTTGTAAGCGACATTTGGATTGGCTGATGAAAAGGTCAATCTGAGAGGACCTATACAGGCAGTCATTAGATCTATCCACAGTAAAGTGTTGTTCATGTTTTTAATGAGCAGAATAGTGTTGTCCCTCAGACTTTCTGCATGGCCCTCGTGATTATAACGTTATTCTGCTCGAGGTTATGAACAAATTGGAAACCTGTCATAGCACGAGTCTACCTTTGATTGAATAATTAAATTTTAATATGTTCCTTTATGTTTAATTTTCTGTTTCACTGATACAATCGATTGGTTTCAACGCGTCAGCAGCTGATGTATTTCGTTTAACCCTTTCCAAGATACATACGTATTTTGACGCATCTGCAGCATACAACTTTCGAAAACATAATGAGCAATTTCCCCTTTCGCCATAATATTTTCATTTCTAAACAATACTGATATTTTTATTAACATAGATTTCTTATATCTCTGCCAAGACATTTTTGTTTATTTGTGAGGGTTAAAACAATAGTTGAATGGTGCGAAAACCCTCCGACATTATATATAGTGGGAAAACACTTGTTTGTCAGCAGGATGTTGCTTTAGAGAAGTGTGTTGGAACTGTCCATGACAGATTCGTGGACAGTGCAGATCCAGATTACACGCTGCGCTGATCTGGATATGCACGTGTCTCAAATACCTTACCGTTAATTTTCGAAGAGTGCCTCACATATATATGATATGTATTGTAGTACCAAGATTTATCGAATCACAAATAGTATGTATCATTGGCTAAGCATGCGTCCGCTTCGAATGTGTGAGGTCTCGGGTTCGATTGCCTTTGAATAATTGTAGTCATGTGCT
>JASEVX010001215.1:0-19846 GCA_031761405.1 Serripes groenlandicus | reverse complement strand
CTTCCTGTTTCATGTCAACAAAACAATTCAACCAGCTAACTAGAACAACTTAAGTAGATCTACAAGTACTATTGCAATCATATGCGATGTATTCTTTTGACCGATTATCAAGAGAGAAAGAAAAAAGGAGCGAGTGAGAGGAAGAGACAGAGAGAGAAAGATATACATATATTTATATGAGCCGTTCCATGAGAAAACCAACACTATGGACTCTGCGTAAAGCATCGATCCGGATCAGCCTAAGCATGCCGTGCAGACTAACCCGGAAAGACACTGTTCACCTTCTGTGGATTTTCTGTTTCAAGAATCATAACTATATACTTCTAGCGCCCAGAGACGGAATTTTCGGCCCGATTAGCCTGCGCGGAGTGTTCAGGCTGATCTGGGCCGATACATTACGCAGAGTAGAGAGAGAGAGCGAGAGAGAAAAACAAAGAGAGAGAGAGAGAGAGAGAGAGAGTGAGAGAGAGAGAGAGAGAGAGAGAGAGAGAGAGAGAGAGAGAGAGAGAGAGAGAAAGAGATAGAGAAAGTGAAAAAGAGAGAGATAGAGTGGGAGAGAGAGAGAAAGAGATAGAGAAAGTGAAAAAGAGAGAGATAGAGTGGGAGAGAGAGAGAAAGAGATAGAGAAAGAGAGAGATAGAGTGGGAGAGATAGAGCGAGAGGGAGAAAAGGGGAGGGAGGGAGAGAGAGAGTGAGATAGAGCGTGCGAGAGACATATATATATATATATATTAATATTAGAGAGAGAGCGAGAGAGAATGGATGGGAGAGAGAGAGAGAGAGAGAGAGAGAGAGAGAGAGAGAGATAGAGAGAGAGAGAGAGAGAGAGAGAGAGAGAGAGAGAGAGAGAGAGAGAGAGAGAGAGAGAGAGAGAGAGAGAGAGAGAGAGAGAGAGAGAGAGAGAGAGAGAGAGAGAGAGAGAGAGAGAGAGAGAGACACACACACACACACACACACACACACACACACACACACACACACACACACACACACACACACACACAAAGAGAGAGATTGAGAGAGAGAGAGAGAGAGAGAGAGAGAGAGAGAGAGAGAGAGAGAGAGAGAGAGAGAGAGAGAGAGAGAGAGAGAGAGAGAGAGAGAGAGAGAGAGAGAGAGAGAAAAAAGAGAGCGAGAGAGAGAGAGCGAAATGTTATTCCTTTTGTTGTATTTTACCTTATCGACAATATACGTACATTTACGCATTTACATAATTGGTTTTTAAAACGGTATCATATAAATAATTCATGTAAAATAACTATGTAATATGTATACACTGTGTCCGAACTAACCAGTCCTACCAATGTATAGCATATGGTACATTGCTTGAACATTGAACATATGAAATGCCATATGCTAATAACATTAAAATGTCAGCTTACATACATGTACAATTACATATATGTGTAAAACATAATGAATGGATCAATCACGCGACAAGGACCGTTAGTCATTAGGTGCCCATGTTTCCGCCTGTATATTTAACTGTAGCAGTAACGTGACATATGAGTGAAAACAAACCGTTATATTGTGCCGGTTATTTGACAGCTCGTTATATTGGTATTTTACGCCATTTTTCAACATTATTTAAGTAATATTACGGCGACAGTTCGCTTATTTATGATCCCTGGGTAAACAAACCAGTACTAGGCTAGGAAATGTGCCATGCCCAATGACACGCCACCATGACTGTCGTGTCGCGACTGGCGATCGAACCCGACGCCTGGTTCCCCGACTGTAACCACTTTTTGACAGGTCAGCGCGGGGATCTACGCGGATCTCTGAATGTTGATGGGAGATTGTTTCCTTTGTAAATGTGTGGTAAGATGGTGTTTGAAAAGTTCCACGAGTAATCCAACATTGTTGACTCTGCGTAAAGTATCGAACCGGATCAGCCTAAGCATGCCGCGCAGGCTTATCCGGTGTACACTTTGCGCTTCCTGTGGATTTTCTGTTTCATGAATCATTACTCTTTACCTCTATCCCCCTGAGACGGAATGTGTCGGCCCGGATTAGCCTGCGAGGACTGCACAGGCTGATCTGGGTCGATACATTACGCAGAGTCCATAATGTTAGTTTCTCGTGGAACGGATCATTCACTAAACGTGCACGCATTAACTGACTACAATTACAAACAGCCCCCCCCCCCCCCCCCCCCCGACATATGGTATATACAGCACAATATCGACGGTAATCTACAATGGATGCACTGAGTCCTCACATATATGGTATATACATCACGCTATCGATGGTTATCTTAAATGGATGTATTGAGTTCCTCCATATATGATATATACATCACAATATCGACGTTTATCTACAACGGATGCACTGAGTCCCCACATATATGATATATACATCACACTAACGGCGTGTATCTAGAACGGATGCACTGAGTCCTCACATATATGGTATATACATCACAATACGACGTTTAAATACAAAAGATGCACTGAGTCCTAACATATATGGTATATATACATCACAACATCGACATGTATCTACAACAGATGCATTGAGTTCGTCCAGATATGATATATGCATCACAATATCGACGTGTATCTACAATGGATGCATTGAGTTCGTCCAGATATGATATATACATCACACTATTCGATGTTTATCTAACAGTGATGCATTGAGTACTCCCAGATAGGGTGATTGGAAATGTCCTATGTATAGTGTGTTGTTATGCTGGAACAGCTCGCTCACGGCACCCATCCGTTTGGCGCCCGGGTCATGCAAACTACCAACTATAGATCCTGTTTCGTTGACTTCTATTGCCAAAGCATGCTTTGACATGAACATGCTGTATGCTGCAAGTGGAGTTATCTGAAAATAAGTAAATGTAAAGACAAAGGATAAATGAGCCGTCAATCGAGAAAAGCAACATTATGGCATCTGCGTAATGTATCGACCCAGATCAGCCTACGCAGTCCGCGCAGGCTAATCCGGGCCGACACATTCCGGCTCAGGGGGATAGAGGTATAGAGTAATTATTTCTGAAACACAAAATACACAGGAGGCGAAAAGTGTCTGTCCGGGTTAGCCTGCTTAGGCTTACTGCAGACACCACTTCACTTTTGGCGGATTTTTTTCGCCCAGATATGACATAACTATTTCTTTTCTTATGTGGAAAATTACATCTGGCATTTATAATTAAATGCCCATTTTCCACTCTTATATACTATTTTCCATTCGGCATTTACAATTAAAATTCCCTTTTTCATTCAACGTATTCTTGTGTTTTCACTTAAGTCATACTAGTTCAACCGCTCCTGGGTCCTGAGTCACCTCCTTCTTTAACAGAACGGAACAAAACATAAATGACATTTTATGAAAACGTAAAAACTTTTATGTATTTGTTGCAAGTTACACCATGCAGCTATGCTAACCGCATATTACGACAGTTTCCAGATCCCCCAAAGGTTAAAAGTAGGAAATGCGTGGGGATACCTTAATCAACAGGTGCGAGCAATACTGATTAGGTTATATATAGAACAATTATATAAAACAATGAACCAATCGATCAATGAATAAAGCCGAATATTACTTACACTAGCGATAAACCTTTTAATGGCTGGGTAGGGGCCTACATGGTCCAGAAATGAGCCTATTGGACTAGCACCCTGAAATCGTACGGAGGCCAAGCCGATGTAAAAGTTTCCCTTGTTGTTCAACTTGATGTTGTCTGGGTAGCCCGGAAGATTGTCTAGGAAAACAAAGCTTCTACTCGATCTTGCTCCTTTTAGAATGTTACCTGTAACAGAATAGCCTAACAATTTGTCCTGTAAAAGAATAGCCTAACAATTTGTCAATTATTGCACAACATGATTGTCAGGGTCTGTATTAAACAAGATGGCCATGATGGCCCTGGATCGCTCACCTGAATTATGTTATGTGATTGGGATGCCTTCCACAATAACTTTTTGTTACCAACCAACTTGCCAAGAAGACATCTTGTAGAGGGTCACATAGGGAACATTTCAGCAAAAATATTTGGAAATTGCCCAGAAATTTTTTGGAGAAGAGGATTTTTAAAGTTTTCAATATAACCATATAAGGCAAAACTATCAGTTAGGGAGAAGAAGAATTTTATATTTGTGTTCGTTTGGTTTCCACGGAAACCAGAAGTCTGTATGGATCCCATAACTTTGAAGGAATTCTGGTGAGGTCATTGAGAGGATGCGTTCTGTAAAGTTTCAACCCAATTGACCCACTGGTTACTGAGGAGAAAATGTTGACGCACGACGCACGCCGGACGCCAGACATAGGCCGATCATAATAACTCACCTTGAGCACTTGGTGCTCAGGTGAGCTAACATCATTTGTTAATAATGTTTAAATTCACAAAGTAACTTTATTTCAATATGGTTTGTAATGTAATTTTAAAATATCCCTCATCTTGAAATAAGAAACCTAATAAGTATACCTCACGAAAGCAAACGGAAGCTAATCAGGAAAACGAAAAAGAGAAACAATTGTAATATTCAAAACGTATTAACAAACATGATTAGTTTTTAGTTTTTGGGGCATACGTGAACATATGCTTTAACAATCGATTTTTCAAATAAATGTGCATCAATCGATAAAATATATATTCATCATTTACTCCTGATTAAATGTAACCAAATAAAACAACTCACTGTCTTATTCTTGCAACACTCATTTCCGATATAACTAGGAAAGTTTCGTCACGTGACAAGCACACACCATTAGCAAGGTACAAATCGTCAAGTACAGTCGAACAGACACGTGACTTGGTATCATAACGCAGTAGACGACCAGCCATGTGTGTCTCCAAAACCTGGAATATTTATAACAATGCATACTGATTGAAGGGTGAAAACCCAGAGTATACATGTGATAAATCTCAAATATATTATTATCTTTTCAGGTAAACCTCAAATTAAATATAATCTCTACAGTTAAACCTCATATCTGATATAATTTCTACATATGAACCTCAAATCTTATATAAGCTCTACAAATAAACCTCATATCTTATATAATCTCTAAAGACCAGTCTCATATCTGATATAATCTATACAGATAAACCTCAGATAAAATATGATATCTGCAGATAACCCTCATATTTTATATAATCTCTAAAGACCAATCTCAAATTTAATGTAATCTCTACAGAGAGACATCATATATAATATAATCTCTACAGCTAAACCTCATACCATATATAATCTCTATTAACAAATCTCAAATATAATATTATCTCTACAGATGAACCTCAGATCTAATATAATCTCTACATATAAACATCAAATATAATATTAGCTCTATAGATAAACCTAATATATAATATAATCCCTACAGATAAACCTCAACCTTAATATAATCTCTATAGATAAACCTCATATCTAATATAATTTCTACAAATAAACCTAATATATAATATAATCCCTACAGATAAACCTCAACCTTAATATAATCTCTATAGATAAACCTCATATCTAATATAATTTCTACAAATAAACCTCATAGCTTGTATAATCTTTAAAGATCAATCTCAAATCTAATATAATCTCTACAGATAAACCTCATATCTAATAAAATGCCCTCATATCTAATAGTATCTCTTTAGATAAACCTCATATCTAATATAATCGCAACAGATAAACCTCATATCTAGTATAATTCTCTACAGATAAATCTCATATATTATATAATCTCTACAGATAAACCTCAAATCTAATATATAATCTCTATAGATAAAACTCATATTTAATATAATCTCTACAGATAGACATCATATCTAATCTACTCTCTACAGATAAACCTCAAATTTAATATCTCAACAGATAAACCTCAAATATAATAAAATTCTCTAAAGATAAACCTCAAATATAATAAAATTCTCTAAAGATAAACCCCATATCTAATATAATCTCTATAGATAAACGTCATGTCTAATATAATCTCTATAGATAGAAATCAAATCGTATTTAATTTCTACAGATAAACCTTAAATCTAATATAATCTCTACAGATAAACCTCATATCTAATATTTCTAGAGATAAATCTCATATCTAATATTTCTACAGATAAATCTCATATCTAATATTTCTACAGATAAACCTCATATCTAATATTTCTACAGATAAATCTCAACCCTAATATAATATCTACATTGACAACTCATATCTAATTTAATCTCTACAGATAAACCTTAAATCTAATAAAATTCTCTACAGATAAACCTCATATATAATATAATCTCTACAGATAAACCTCATATCTAATATAATCTCTACAGATAAACCTTAAATCTAATATACAAATAAACCTCAAATATAATCAAATTTCTCTACAGATAAACCTCATATCTAATATCAATTATATAGATTAACCTCATATCTTATGTAATCTCTATAGATAAACCTCAACTCTAATATTATCTCTTCAGAACCTACCTCATATCTAAAGTTTCTCCTATCCCATTTGCTGGAAGAATCCGTAAAATAAATAACTCCGTCTCTTGATATATCTAGACTGTTTAAAAATTTAAAAGGTTTCCCATCAGCTCCTGGTGAAAAGAAAAATATCATTATGAATTTGTTAACCCTTTCCCTCATATAGACGCTTTCTGACGCCTCTGCAGCAGACGCCTTTTTGAAAACATAGTAACAAAAGAAGAAATTGCCCAAAACGTGCAATTTCTCCTTTTGCCACAATGTTTTCCACTTTTTGGCATAGGTTATCCATTCAATTATGGAGATTTTCTATGTTTTGACAAAATACGTTCAAAGTCGTCTGCTGCAGAATTGTCGTATGAGGGAAAGGATTAACTGCACTGAGTCATCATCCCATAACCATGTATGGTTTCAAAGTCAAAAGGACTGTTTGTCTTCTCAACATGACTAAGCAATGAAGACGTGTACTGAGAACTAGACAGACGAAGTGAGGTTATTTTAAAACTCGTAAAAGGCTGGTTCGAACCCGATTATTTACGTACGTTTAGTTGCTTGGGAAGAATGACGTGTAAGTACATGTACTTGTTGCAAGAACGTCACCAAACATGGTAGTCGTTCAGCTTGCCGCTGTTATATAAATGAACCCCTGTGCATAAACCCAACAAACTAATAAATCAATCAATTAATTAATCGATCGATCGATCAAAAGTTCTTGTCGAATTACTCGAAATGTTGTAAATATAACATGATTCTTTAAAATATGTGCATGAGTCACTACTTTGGAGAACTGATTTGACAACGTATAATAATACCTCGCTCATTTGACACCAGAACTTCCATGGTTTTCTCCTGCACGTCAACCTTCAGTAAACCCTTGTATGAATCTACCACGTACAGCTTGCCATCCGGCCCGAATTTCATTCCCTTCGGTCGTCCACACAGAGGCTCGAACTCGTATGTACCGCAGGATGCAGAATCGATACCCGTCCTCAGCACTAACGTCAGCGTCTTGTTTCGGATAGCAAAAATCTCCCCGTTCGCTGACCCCGTGTAAAGCGTACCTTTAAACATTAAATGATATTTTGAATATAAATGTTGATGCTGATGATGATGATGGTGCTTAGATGATGATGTTGACGAATAAGATGATGAATGTGATGATGATGATGATGATGATGATGATGATGATGATGACGACGACGCCAATGATGATGCTTGGGATAGTGATGCTGCTGCTGCTGCTGATGATGATGAATGTAATGGTTTGGTGATGATGATGCTGATGGTGATGATGATATTAATGATGATGATGATGATTACAATGATGATGATGATGATGATGATGATGATGATGATGACAATGATGATGATGATGACGATGATGATGATGATGAATGAGATGATGAATGTAATGATGATGATGATGATGAAGATGATGATGATTGTGATGTCAATGGTTGTGATGATGATGATGGCCGTGATGATGAATGATATAATGAATGTAATGATGATGATGGATGTGATGATGATGATGATGATGATGATGATGATGATGATGATGATGATGATTAAGATGGTGATGATGATGAAGCTGGTTATGATGCTAATTAAGATGAAGGTGGTGATGATAATAATAATAAGCGTTTTTAACATCAACACAACCTAGATGCGTGTATAGAATGATTTTCTATGATATCTGCTGCAATGCCGTCAAAAGACGACAATAAATGGTTAAACGAGCCATTGCTTTAGTTAATGTGTCTATTCTATGTTTGGTAAGGTGAAGTTGGTGTCTAGTGTCTAGTATCTAGTATCGTTTATCATAAACGATACTGGCAACCAGAATCTAGTATCGTTTATCATAAACGATACTGGCAACCAGACACTAGTGTCGTTTAAGGAACTAGAGATCTAACTTTAATTTTTTCAACACAGTTTACAGAATCAATTATCAGACTCCAGTGTCGTTTAACACTAAACGACGCTGGCAACCAGACACTATTATCGTTTAAGGAACTGGATATATAATTTTCATTTTTCAGAATCCAGTGTTGTTTAACACTAAACGACACTGGCAACTAGACACTAGTATCGTTTGAGGAACTAGATGTATAATTAATAAATTTTCAGACTCCAGTGTCGTTTAACACTAAACGACACTGGCAACCAGACACAAGTATCGTTTAAGAAACTAGATAAAAATTTAATCAATTGTCAGACTCCAGTGTCGTTTAACACTAAACGACACTGGCAACCAGACAATAGTATCGTTAAAGGAACTGGATATATAATTTTAATTTTTCAGACCCCAGTGTCGCTTAACACTAAACAACACTGGCAACCAGACACTAGTATCGTTTGAGGAACTAGATGTATAATTAATAAATTTTCAGACTCCAGTGTCGTTTAACACTAAACGACACTGGCAACCAGACACTAGTGTCGTTTAAGGATCTAGATATATAATTAATTAATTTTCAGGGTCCAGTGTCGTTTAACACTAAACGACACTGGCAACCAGACACTAGTATCGTTTAAGGAACTCGATATATAATTAATCAACTTTCGGATTCCAGTGTCGTTTAACACTAAACGACACTGGCAACCAGACACTAGTATCGTTTAAGGAACTGGAAAAAATATTATTCAACTTTCAGATTCCAGTGTCGTTTAACACTAAACGACACTGGCAACCAGACACTAGTGTCGTTTAAGAAACTAGATAAAAAATTAATCAATTGTCAGACTCCAGTGTCGTTTAACACTAAACGACACTGGCATCCAGACACTATAGTATCGTTTAAGGAACAGGATATATAATTTTCATTTTTCAGACTCCAGTGTCGTTTAACACTAAACGACACTGGCAACCAGACACTAGTGTCTTTTAAGGATCTAGATATATAATTAATTAATTGTCAGACTCCAGTGTCGTTTAACACTAAACAACACTGGCAACCAGACACTAGTATCGTTTAAGGAACTCGATATATAATTAATCAACTTTCAGATTCCAGTGTCGTTTAACACTAAACGACACTGGCAACCAGACACAAGTATCGTTTAAGGATCTGGAAAAAATAATATTCAATTTTCAGATTCCAGTGTCGTTTAACACTTAACGACACTGGCAACCAGACACTAGTGTGGTTTAAGAATTTAGATAAAAAATTAATCAATTGTCAGACTCCAGTGTCGTTTAACACTAAACGACACTGGCAACCAGACACAAGTATCGTTTAAGGATCTGGAAAAAATGATATTCAACTTTCAGATTCCAGTGTCGTTTAACACTAAACGACACTGGCAACCAGACACTAGTATCGTTTAAGGAACTGGATATATAATTTTCATTTTTCAGACTCCAGTGTCGTTTAACACTAAACGACACTGGCAACCAGACACTAGTATCGTTTAAGGAACTGGATATATAATTTTCATTTTTCAGACTCCAGTGTCGTTTAACACTAAACGACACTGGCAACCAGACACTAGTATCGTTTAAGGAACTGGAAACAATAATATTCAACTTTCTGATTCCAGTGTCGTTTAACACTTAACGACACTGGCAACCAGACACTATTATCGTTTAAGGATCTAGATATATAATTAATCAATGTTCAGACTCCAGTGTCGTTTAATACTAAACGACACTGGCAACCAGACACTAGTATCGTTTATGGAACTCGATATATAATTAATCAACTTTCAGATGCCAGTGTCGTTTAACACTAAACGACACTGGCAACCAGACACTAGTATCTTTTAAGGAACTGGAAAAAAATATATTCAACGTTCAGATTCCAGTGTCGTTTAACACTAAACGACACTGGCAACCAGACACTAGTATCGTTTAAGGAACTGGAAACAATAATATTCAACTTTCTGATTCCAGTGTCGTTTAACACTTAACGACACTGGCAACCAGACACTAGTGTCGTTTAAGGATCTAGATATATAATTAATCAATTTTCAGACTCCAGTGTCGTTTAACACTAAACGACACTGGCAACCAGACTCTAGTATCGTTTATGGAACTCGATACATAATTAATCAATTGTCAGACTCCAGTGTCGTTTAACACTAAACGACACTGGCAACCAGACACTAGTATCGTTTAAGGAACTGGATATATAATTTTCATTTTTCAGACTCCAGTGTCGTTTAACACTAAACGACACTGGCAACCAGACACTAGTATCGTTTAAGGAACTGGATATATAATTACTGGATTGTCGTTTAACACTAAACGACACTGGCAACCAGACACTAGTATCGTTTAAGGAACCGGAACAAATAATTTTCAACTTTCAGATTCCATTGTCGTTTAACACTAAACGACACTGGTAACCAGACACTAGTGTCGTTTAAGGATCTAGATATATAATTAATCAATTTTCAGGATCCAGTGTTGTTTAACACTTAACGACACTGGCAACCAGACACTAGTATCGTTTAAAGAACTCGATATATAATTTTCAACTTTCAGATTCCAGTGTCGTTTAACACTAAACGACACTGGCAACCAGACACTAGTATCGTTTAAGGATCTAGATATATAATTAATAAATTTTCAGACTCCAGTGTCGTTTAACACTAAACGACACTGGCAACCAGACACTAGTGTCGTTTAAGGCGGATTTCTACCTTAGTCTGCCGAGTGTATTACGCGGAGCATTCCGCTGCTAGCCGGGGAAATGTGAGCCGGGGCTGCATACGCTATACGGTAGGTCCCGCAGTCTACTCGCGCTTACGACGAAGTGCTGAGCCTTGTCTTACGCTAGCACTCCGCTGCTAGTAGGGGAAATGTGCGCCGGGGCCGCATATGCTATATGGCAGGTCCTGCAGTCTACCCGCGCTTACCTCGAAGTGCTGAGACTTGTTTTACGCGAGAACTCGGCTGCTAGTAGGGGAAATGAGAGCCGGGGCCGCATACGCTATAAGACAGGACCCGCAGTCTACCCGCGCTGTCGGCGAAGTGCTGGCCTTGTTTCGCGCTAGCACTCCGCTGCTGGTAAGGGAAATGTGAGCCTAGGTCGTATGTGCTATATGGCCGGTCAACAGTCTACCCGCGCTTACGGCGAAGTCCTGAGCCTTGTTTTACGCTAGCACTCCGCTGCTAGTAGGGGTGCCGCATTTGCTATACGGCAGGTCCCGCAGTCTACCCGCGCTTACGGCGAAGTGCTGAACCTTGATTTAGGCGAGCACTCGGCTGCTAGTAGGGGAAATGAACATTCAAAAGTTGAATGTCGTGCTGGCACGACATTGGATATTCAAGAAATGAATGTCGTGGTGGCACGATATTGAACATTGGATATTGGACATTCAGAAATGAATGTCGTGCTTGCACGACATTGGACATTGGACTTTCAAAAATTGAATGTCGTGGCAGTAGATATTTAAAAAAGGAATGTCGTGCTGGTACGACACTGGACATTGGACATTTAGAAATGAATGTCTTGCTGGCACGACATTGGACATTCAAAACTGAATATCGTGCTGGCACGACATTGGTCATTCGAATATGACAGGAATGAAACAACGGCGTTAAGCCGGATTTCTACAAGAGTCAGCTGCGTGTATTACGGGGAGTACTCGGGCCTACAGGCCCCTGCCACGGGAGTGGAACAAAAAATAAATTCACAAAGGAGTGGAACACTTTTTTTTCTCATGGGTGTGGAAGAGCGGCCTTAAGGCGGATTTCTACCCGAGTCTGCCACGTGTATTACGGGGAGCACTTGGGCCTACAGGCCCTTGTCACGGGAATGCTACTAGCAGTGGACGTAAAACAAGACTCAGCACTTCGCCGTAAGCGCGGGTAGATTGCGGTACCTACCTTATAGCGTATGCTCACATTTCCCCGACTAGCAGCGGAATTCTCCCCGTAAAACACGCAGCAGACTCGGGTAAACTCGGGTAGAAATCTGCCTTAACGCCGTTGTTCCACTTCCGTGAGAAAGAGAAAAGTGTTCCACTCGATTGTGAATTTGTGTTTTGTTCCATTCCCGTGACAAGGGCCTGTAGGCCCAAGTGCTCCCCGTAATACACGTGGCAGACTCGGGTAGAAATCCGCCTTAAGGCCGCTCTTCCACACCCATGAGAAAAAAAAGTGTTCCACTCCTTTGTGAATTTATTTTTTGTTCCACTCCCGTGGCAGGGGCCTGTAGGCCCGAGTACTCCCCGTAATACACGCAGCTGACTCTTGTAGAAATCCGGCTTAACGCCGTTGTTTCATTCCTGTCATATTCGAATGACCAATGTCGTGCCAGCACGATATTCAGTTTTGAATGTCCAATGTCGTGCCAGCAAGACATTCATTTCTAAATGTCCAATGTCCAGTGTCGTACCAGCACGACATTCCTTTTTTAAATATCTACTGCCACGACATTCAATTTTTGAAAGTCCAATGTCCAATGTCGTGCAAGCACGACATTCATTTCTGAATGTCCAATATCCAATGTTCAATATCGTGCCACCACGACATTCATTTCTTGAATATCCAATGTCGTGCCAGCACGACATTCAACTTTTGAATGTTCATTTCCCCTACTAGCAGCCGAGTGCTCGCCTAAATCAAGGTTCAGCACTTCGCCGTAAGCGCGGGTAGACTGCGGGACCTGCCGTATAGCAAATGCGGCACCCCTACTAGCAGCGGAGTGCTAGCGTAAAACAAGGCTCAGGACTTCGCCGTAAGCGCGGGTAGACTGTTGACCGGCCATATAGCACATACGGCCTAGGCTCACATTTCCCTTACCAGCAGCGGAGTGCTAGCGCGAAACAAGGCCAGCACTTCGCCGACAGCGCGGGTAGACTGCGGGTCCTGTCTTATAGCGTATGCGGCCCCGGCTCTCATTTCCCCTACTAGCAGCCGAGTTCTCGCGTAAAACAAGTCTCAGCACTTCGAGGTAAGCGCGGGTAGACTGCAGGACCTGCCATATAGCATATGCGGCCCCGGCGCACATTTCCCCTACTAGCAGCGGAGTGCTAGCGTAAGACAAGGCTCAGCACTTCGTCGTAAGCGCGAGTAGACTGCGGGACCTACCGTATAGCGTATGCAGCCCCGGCTCACATTTCCCCGGCTAGCAGCGGAATGCTCCGCGTAATACACTCGGCAGACTAAGGTAGAAATCCGCCTTAAACGACACTAGTGTCTGGTTGCCAGTGTCGTTTAGTGTTAAACGACACTGGAGTCTGAAAATTTATTAATTATATATCTAGATCCTTAAACGATACTAGTGTCTGGTTGCCAGTGTCGTTTAGTGTTAAACGACACTGGAATCTGAAAGTTGAAAATTATATATCGAGTTCTTTAAACGATACTAGTGTCTGGTTGCCAGTGTCGTTAAGTGTTAAACAACACTGGATCCTGAAAATTGATTAATTATATATCTAGATCCTTAAACGACACTAGTGTCTGGTTACCAGTGTCGTTTAGTGTTAAACGACAATGGAATCTGAAAGTTGAAAATTATTTGTTCCGGTTCCTTAAACGATACTAGTGTCTGGTTGCCAGTGTCGTTTAGTGTTAAACGACAATCCAGTAATTATATATCCAGTTCCTTAAACGATACTAGTGTCTGGTTGCCAGTGTCGTTTAGTGTTAAACGACACTGGAGTCTGAAAAATGAAAATTATATATCCAGTTCCTTAAACGATACTAGTGTCTGGTTGCCAGTGTCGTTTAGTGTTAAACGACACTGGAGTCTGACAATTGATTAATTATGTATCGAGTTCCATAAACGATACTAGAGTCTGGTTGCCAGTGTCGTTTAGTGTTAAACGACACTGGAGTCTGAAAATTGATTAATTATATATCTAGATCCTTAAACGACACTAGTGTCTGGTTGCCAGTGTCGTTAAGTGTTAAACGACACTGGAATCAGAAAGTTGAATATTATTGTTTCCAGTTCCTTAAACGATACTAGTGTCTGGTTGCCAGTGTCGTTTAGTGTTAAACGACACTGGAATCTGAACGTTGAATATATTTTTTTCCAGTTCCTTAAAAGATACTAGTGTCTGGTTGCCAGTGTCGTTTAGTGTTAAACGACACTGGCATCTGAAAGTTGATTAATTATATATCGAGTTCCATAAACGATACTAGTGTCTGGTTGCCAGTGTCGTTTAGTATTAAACGACACTGGAGTCTGAACATTGATTAATTATATATCTAGATCCTTAAACGATAATAGTGTCTGGTTGCCAGTGTCGTTAAGTGTTAAACGACACTGGAATCAGAAAGTTGAATATTATTGTTTCCAGTTCCTTAAACGATACTAGTGTCTGGTTGCCAGTGTCGTTTAGTGTTAAACGACACTGGAATCTGAAAGTTGAATATTTTTGTTTCCAGTTCCTTAAACGATACTAGTGTCTGGTTGCCAGTGTCGTTTACTGTTAAACGACACTGGAATCTAAAAGTTGATTAATTATATATCTTGTTCCTTAAACGATACTAGTGTCTGGTTGCTAGTGTCGTTTAGTGTTAAACGACACTGGACCCTGAACATTGATTAATTATATATTCTAGATCCTTAAACGACACTAGTGTCTGGTTGCCAGTGTCGTTTAGAGTTAAACGACACTGGAGTCTGAACATTTATTAATTATACATTTAGTTCCCCAAACGATACTAGTGTCTGGTTGCCAGTGTCGTTTAGTGTTAAACGACACTGGGGTCTGAAAAATGAAAATTATATATCCAGTTCCTTAAACGATACTAGTGTATGTTGGCAGTGTCGTTTAGTGTTAAACGACACTGGAGTCTGACAATTGATTAAATTTTTATCTAGATTCTTAAACGATACTAGTGTCTGGTTGCCAGTGTCGTTTAGTGTTAAACGACACTGGAGTCTGAACATTGTTTAATTATACACCTAGTTCCTCAAACGATACTAGTGTCTGGTTGCCAGTGTCGTTTAGTGTTAAACGACACTGGAGTCTGAAAAATGAAAATCATATATCCAGTTCCTTAAACGATACTAGTGTCTGGTTGCCAGCGATAATTGATTCTGTAAACTGTGTTGAAAAAATTAAAGTTAGATATCTAGTTCCTTAAACGACACTAGTGTCTGGTTGCCAGTATCGTTTATGATAAACGATACTAGATTCTGGTTGCCAGTATTGTTTATGATAAACGATACTAGATACTAGACACTAGACACCAACTTCACCTTACCTCTATGTTTGTGGTGTCTATTTGACCTCCAAACCGAATGTTTTGCGTACGCGAATTAATCTTCTCACTGAGACACCGTGGGACGTAGTTCGTTGTCCGCATTCACCAACGATTCGAATGTTTAATATGTTCTGAATGGTTAACTAATATGGTAAGCCAATATAAATTGTCTTACTTTAAACATTTAGAATAAGAATAAGAAAGATATTTTGGATGGATTGATAGTATAGGCCTCAAGCCTCAATCAAGATTGGTATAAAACTAGTGTACTTGGTTTCCTACCATTGTCATCAACAGCAAAGGACTCTGGGCCTGTAAGACTTCCCTCAAACCATCTCTCTGCGTGACGTAATAGGTTGTTCACGGCTAAGGGCCCTTCTAACTTAGGTATTGGGCTTGGATATCTAAACAAAATGGATAAATATGGTGCTTTCTTTATCGCACTGATTGGTGCATTAATATAATTAACTATTTCCCACATATAGACGCGTTCTGATGCCTCTGCAACAGGCGACTTTTTAAAATCGCGTGACAAAACAAGTCATTGCTCATAAGGAGCAATTTCTCCTATACTCACAATGTTTTCAATTGTATTCAATAGTTATGCTTTCGTATATAGAGCTTTTGTATAATTGTGTCAATATGGCTCATGAAGAGCAATTTCACCTTTTTCCACAATGTTTTCAACTCTATTTAATAATAAAATTGTCGTTAATGGAGATTGTTCACATTTTTATTAGATGTTTTCAAAGTCGTCTGCTAAATATGTGTTGTATGAGGGAAAGGGATAATGCATCTGCCTAAAGAGCAGACTGTCCGCGTGCATTGAATATAGACCTGAGTGTATTCTCATACAAACATAAGGGACAAGAGGGCGAGAGGGACAAGAGTGACAAGAGGGCATAGAAGTGAATGTGTAACTGCTATTATTGAGGAAAACTTGATCAAGAATGGGATCAAGAAAGGGATCAAGAATGGGGTCAAGAATGCGATCAACAATGGGGTCAAGAATGTGATTAATAGTGAGATTAAAAATGGGATCAATACATGGATCAAAAGTGGGATCAATAGTGTGATGTTTAGTTGGATCAAAAGTGGAATCAAGCGAGGGATCAAGAGTGGGATCAAGCGAGGGATCAATAGTGGGATCAAGAATGGGATCAAGGTCGAGATGAAGAGTTGGATCAATAGTGGGATCAAGATGATTCGGGTGAAGATTCGGATGAAGAGTGAAATCAACAGTTGGATCAATAGTGGGATCAACAGTGGGATCAAGAATGTGATGAAGAGTGGGATCAAGAATTGTGTCGAAAGTGGAATGAAGAGTGGGATCGAGAATAGGATCAGTAATGGGATGAAGAGTGGGATCGAGAATATGATCAGTAATGAGATGAAGAGTGGGATCAACAGTTCGATCAATAATGTGATGAAGAGTTGGATCAAGATTGGGATGAAGAGCTGGATGAAGAGTGGGATCAAGAATGTGATGAAGAGTGGGATCAAGAGTGGGATCACGACCGGGATCAATAATGGGGTCAATAATGGGATCAAGAATGTGCTCAATAATGGGGTCAATAATGTGCTCAAGAATGGGGGTCAATAATGGGATCAAGAATGGGGTCAAGAATGTGCTCAATATGGGATCAAGAGTGCTATCAATAATGGGGTCAAGAATGGGATCAAGAGTGCTATCAATAATGGGGTCAATAACGGGGTCAAGAATGGGATCAAGAGTGATATCAATAATGGGGTCAAGAATGTGCTCAATAATGGAGATCAAGATTGGGATGAAGAGCTGGATGAAGAGTGGGATCAAGAATGCGATGAAGAGTGGGATCAAGAGTGGGATCACGACCGGGATCAATAATGGGGTCAATAATGGGATCAAGAATGTGCTCAATAATGGGGTCAATAATGTGCTCAAGAATGGGGTCAAGAATGGGATCAAGAATGGGGTCAAGAATGTGCTCAATATGCGATCAAGAGTGCTATCAATAATGGGATCAAGAGTGCTATCAATAATGGGGTCAATAACGGGGTCAAGAATGGGATCAAGAGTGATATCAATAATGGGGGGTTGGGTGTCAATATTGGGATCAAGGGTGATATCAATAATTGGGTCAATAGTGGGGTCAATAATGGGGTCAATATTGGGATAAATAGTGGGATCAATAATGGGGTCAATAATGGGATCAAGAATGGAAACTAGAATGAGATCAATAATGGGGTCAATAGTGGGTCAATAATGGGATTAAGAATGGAAACTAGAATGAGATCAATAATGGGATCAATATTGGGATCAAGAGTGGGATCAAAAGTGGGATCAATAATGGGATCAAATGTTGGGAATGAACTGCATTGAGTGGGCAGTGTAAATGAAACGGCATATCAGAAGAGGACATTCGTAATCAGCAATTCCAAATAAGCTGTGGAAATAAAAAAAAAAGTAACAAGTAATTACACAAAATTAAAAGGGAAACCATAGAAATTGGTACAAAGGTTTATGAGGAGATACCATTTGAAGCCAACATTTCTTTTACCTCTTTTCTCGGCAATGTTTTTATATACTTTTTTTCTAAAATATATTGAAATCAGACACTCACTTCCATAGGAATGGAATTTTAATCTTTTGTCACATATTGCTCCTTTTCTGATGCCACATGGTCGCCATTTGTGTTCGAATTATCAAAAGAGTTTGCACACAGTGAGTAGAGGTTCCAAGGAACATTTTGCACTACATAACCTTAAATTTAGACAACTGGATCAAGAGGTAATTTTAAAGTTCATGTTACTCCCTTTCTGATGCCGCAACAAACAAAAGTTCCATATATATTTAATTAACCCTTTCCCTCATATAGACGCTTTCTGACGCCTCTGCAGCAGACGGCTTTTTGAAAACATAGTGACAAAAGAAGAAATTGCACAAAACGTGCAATTTCTCCTTTTGCCACAATGTTTTCCACTTTTTGTCATAGGTAATCCATTCAATTATGGAGATTTTCTATTTTTTGACAAAATACATTCAAAGTCGTCTGCTGCAGAATTGTCGTATGAGGGAAAGGGTTAAATTGTTTACTATTTTCGAAGGAGGACCACCGAATGAACATTCCAGGTAAGTTTGGTTGAAATTGGTCAGGTGGTTTAGGATATGACGTTTGAAGACGGATGGACGCCGGGCAGAGAGCAGTCAGAATAGATCACCTCGAGTCTTCGGCTCATATATAATTTAAAACAAGAGGGCCAATATGGCCCTATATCGATCACCAGAGTTATAGTATAGTAGCAAATGCTTCTGCGTATAAAGGTAAACGTTTGATCATAAGTGGGAATGAACTGCAAATTATACAGCTAATCATTAAAGAACGTTTGTAATAATGCATTAAATCTTTGAACAATTTCAAAGAGGGCCACCACAGAAACATTTCTTTGAAGTTTGGTTGATATTATTTTATTGGTTTAAGAGGAGATGTCATTTGAAGTTTAAAGTTCCTTTTACCCTTTCCTGATGCTGCCTGGCAGCTATCATTTTAAACCAATCAAAATAGCTTGAACAAATTATGTACAGTGTCAATAAAGGAACATTTCTGCTAAACTATCTTGAAATCAGACGAAACTTAATAATAATTTAATTTTTAAAGAATTATGATTGTGTCCCATTATGTATGTCTGATGGCCATGTATTTCAACCACTCAATATGGCTTTAACAAATTTTGTAGAAGTTCACTCAAGGAAAATGTCTATCAAATTATCTTGGAATCAGACAAGCGGGTTCAGAGAAGAAGAATTTTAAAGTCATGGCATTCTATATATAATTTATATCGTTGAACAAATTTGAAAGAGGACGCCCAACATTTGTATTAAGTTTGGCTGAAATTGGTCCAGTGATAAGAATGAGATGTCATTTAAAGCTAAACTTTATTTTTACCCCTTTTTCTGATGCCACCTGTATACTATATCTTTTAACTAATCAGTATTGCTTGGAACAAGTATATAGAGGCTCACTAAAGGAACATTTTTACACATTTATCTTGAAATCAAACAAGCACTAGCATAAATATCTAATTTTATTTTTTTTGTCATTGTTCCCTTTCTGCTTCCGAATCGCATCATGTTTTTGAACCAATCAATATTGCTTGAACCGTTTTTGTAGAGGGTCATCAAGACACATTTCTATCAAATTGTTTTGGAATCTGACAAGCGGATTCAGAGGAGAAGAATTTTAATGATTGGCAGTCCACACCCCC
>JASEVX010001214.1:0-19870 GCA_031761405.1 Serripes groenlandicus | reverse complement strand
TGATTAGAGCTTCCAAGCCTCGGTATCGGTATATCATGTTCGATACCGTCTACGTGGTGTATTATTAGAGCTTCCAGGCCTCGGAATCGGTATACCATTGGTTCGATACCGTCTACGTGGTGTATTATTAGAGCTTCCAAGCCTCGGATCGGTATACCATGATTCGATACCGTCTACGTGGTGTATTATTAGAGCTTCTAAGTCTCGGTGTTGGTATACCATGGTTCGATACCGTCTAAGTGGTGTATGAGTAGATCTTCCACGCCTCGGTATCGGTATACGATGGTTCGATACCATATATGTAGTGTATTATTAGAGCTTCCAAGTCTCGGTATCGGTTATACTATGTTCGATACCGTCTACGTGGTGTATGAGTAGACCTTCCAAGCCTCGGTATCGGTATACGATGGTTCGATACCATATACGTGGTGTATGATTAGAGCTTCTAAGCCTCGGTATCGGTATACGATGTTTGATACCGTCTACGTGGTGTATGAGTAGAGCTTCCAAGCCTCGGTATCGGTATACCATGTTCGATACCGTCTACGTGGTGTATGAGTAGACCTTCCAAGCCTCGGTATCGGTATACGATGGTTCGATACCATATACGTGGTGTATGATTAGAGCTTCCATGCCTCGGAATCGGTATACGATGTTCAATACCGTCTACGTGGTGTATTATTAGAGCTTCCAAGCCTCGGTGTCGGTATACCATGGTTCGATACCGTCTACGTGGTCTATGATTAGAGCTTCCATATGGAGCCTATCCTGTGTCAAAAATCTAGCCTTGTATGTCTGAATGTTTAGGTTTGTCAAAACTAGAAATACGTTTGTATGATGGTATCTTTACTTTTTCAACTATACTTTCATGTCGAAAATCCAGCCTCGTATATCTGCATTTGTAGGTTTGTCAAATCTCGAAATGATTATGTAGATGGTAGATTTACTGTTTAGATCATACTATGGAGCCCTATCCTGTGTCAAAAATCCAGCCTTGTATGTCTGCATGTTTAGGTTTGCTAAAACTAGAAATACGTTTGTATGATGGTCAATTTACTTTTTAAACTATACTTTTCCGGTTTAACAAAACTCATGTTTGCAAGTCTAGATCCTGTTTCAACTGTGTATGTATGTACGTTTTAGATAGTAACATGTTGAAATGCAGATGTATTGTTGTGAAGTTACTTTTAAACCCGTTAATTTCTAGTTAATAAATCCGTGTTTGCAAATCAAATTCCGCGGATGTACATTTTCAATTGAACAGAAAACACTTTACGAGACAAATATTAAGAAGTCAAGGTACGAATGTACAACGGAAAGTCGCGCTTTACGAATGTACAATGGAAATTCGCGCTTTACAAAAGTCGATTTACAAAACTAGAATTACATGTGTAGCCGATTTTGTCACTCCATATATGGGCGATATACGGAAACTAACGAAGAACAAATGGGCGGAGGCCTATTGACGACTGTTGGCGAACTGATGATTCAACAATTTCCGTCTAATTATTAGTCAAGATCATGCGAGACGCTCCAATATCGTCAACCGGAATCGTCAACCGGGAAGCAAACTTGTGATAAAATATATTTTAGTTTAAACTTATTTATTTTACATCGATTGCGAAACAAGCCTTTGGCTTAGATTAATCACTCTCGATGTCTGCTTCCTGGAGACTTAACCAGTACTCGCGCCGTTTGTGTGGTAAAATCCCAAAGTCAAGGACCCGCATTTTATAAATTGTTTTTTTTTTTTTTTTTTAAATAATTAACCCTTTCCCACATACAGACACTTTCTGACACTCATAGCAGATGACTTATGAAAACCTTGTGGAGAAAGGAGAAATAGTTCATATTGAGCCTATTCTCATTATTTGCTACAATATTTATAGATGTTTTCAAAATATTTTTATCTTCTATGAATCATTTGTGTGCATTTTTTCAACATTATAATTAGACCCTTTTCCACTTACAGAAGCTTTCTGTCCACTCTGCAACAGATGATAATATTATTATGGTCAAAAGCCAAAAACAATTAATCATTATTATTTTGTTTATTTCAGATACATTTCTGTGTGGGTCCTCCACCATGAATACTCAGGATAAGAATTTCCTGGGTCCCTTCATGCAATTGGATTAACAACAGTAAATAAAGCCCAGGTTCAACAGCATCCGACTGAATTTCCCATCCTGACCCACTTACTCATGGGACACATACTACAGTATCTCAACCTGCTCTCAACAATACACACATACTACAGTATCTCAACCTGCTCTCACACCAAGCATCAAGTCTGATGAATGGTGTGAGAGCAGGTTGAGATACTGTACAATGTGTGTATTGTTCACACTTGATGCTTAGTGTGAGAGCAGGTTGGGACATTCTAGTTTATGTGTGTATTGTTCACACTTAATGCGCGGTGTGAGAGCAGGTTGAGATACTGTAGGATTTGTGTATTGTTCACACCAAGCATCAAGTGTGAACAATACACACATACTACAGTATCTCAACCTGCTCTCACACCAAGCATCAAGTGTGATGAATGTTGTGAGAGCAGGCTGAGATACTGTGTAGGATTTGTGTATTGTTCACACTTGTCTCACACCAAGCATCAAGTGTGAACAATACACACATACTACAGTATCTCAACCAAGTGTTAGGAAACCTAAGCCTGGTACCAGATCAATCGTAAATACCGAACTTTAACGGAAACGGTCGATTTTTTACTGGAAGTATAATAGGCGGAGCTTATTTAAATATAGACTTCTATTTTTAGCGTAAATCTGGTTCGAGAAGTGTAAAGATGCGTTTGTTAAACCGGAAAAGTATGGTCTAAAAAGTAAATCTACCATCTACATAATTATTTCGAGATTTGACAAACCTACAACGTATTTCTAGTTTTGACAAACCTAAACATGCAGACATACAAGGCTGAATTTTTGACACAGGATAGGCTCCATAGATTCAATCCCTAGCTGGTCGGTAGAGCGGACCGGTGGGGGATTGGGGGGGGGGGGGGGGGGGGGGTTGGCTATTAGAGTGTAATTATGTGACAAGAAATATATACATGCGAAATTGAAAACATTTGAGAAAACTGATTTTTGTTTTAAATTTAATAATGCAGAATTTCCTAAGAATGCGAAATTTGAAACATTTGAGAAAAGTGTAACCTATGATTAGCCTGCACATACGTACAAGTCTATATTTTGCTGCATTTAAACCTTTTCTGTGTGTTCCCGGAACGTCGACTTGATTTAATCGCTAGCTGGTCGGTAGAGCGGATCGGGGGGACCATTAGAGGGTAATTATGTGACAAGAAATATATACATGCGAAATTTAAAACATTTGAGAAAACTGTTTCGTTTTTAAATTTAATAATGCAGAATTTCCTAAGAATGCGAAATTTGAAACATTTGAGAAAAGTGTAACCTATGATTAGCCTGCACATACGTTCAAGTTTATATGTTGCTGCATTTATCGCTTTTTTATTTTTAATCTTTGTCAGCACTATTAAGTAAAATATTAGAAAACAGCATATAAATTATAATCACACGAACATACTGAGATGCAGAATCCGCATAAGCCATCAACTCAAGAACACTAGTTTCATACCTCTCTTTCAGGATACTTTATCTACGATAAATAGTCTGGTAGTGCTTTGCTCGAGGGCGAGTTGTTCCACCGACAACTCTCTGTATTAACCCAATATTGGGTTGGCTATTAGAGTGTAATTATGTGACAAGAAATATATACATGCGAAATTGAAAACATTTGAGAAAACTGATTTTTGTTTTAAATTTAATAATGCAGAATTTCCTAAGAATGCGAAATTTGAAACATTTGAGAAAAGTGTAACCTATGATTAGCCTGCACATACGTACAAGTCTATATTTTGCTGCATTTAAACCTTTTCGGTGTGTTCCCGGAACGTCGACTTGATTTAATCGCTAGCTGGTCGGTAGAGCGGATCGGGGGGACCATTAGAGGGTAATTATGTGACAAGAAATATATACATGCGAAATTTAAAACATTTGAGAAAACTGTTTCGTTTTTAAATTTAATAATGCAGAATTTCCTAAGAATGCGAAATTTGAAACATTTGAGAAAAGTGTAACCTATGATTAGCCTGCACATACGTTCAAGTTTATATGTTGCTGCATTTATCGCTTTTTTTATTTTTAATCTTTGTCAGCACTATTAAGTAAAATATTAGAAAACAGCATATAAATTATAATCACACGAACATACTGAGATGCAGAATCCGCATAAGCCATCAACTCAAGAACACTAGTTTCATACCTCTCTTTCAGGATACTTTATCTACGATAAATAGTCTGGTAGTGCTTTGCTCGAGGGCGAGTTGTTCCACCGACAACTCTCTGTATTAACCCAATATTGGGTTGGCTATTAGAGTGTAATTATGTGACAAGAAATATATACATGCGTAATTGAAAACATTTGAGAAAACTGATTTTTGTTTTAAATTTAATAATGCAGAATTTCCTAAGAATGCGAAATTTGAAACATTTGAGAAAAGTGTAACCTATGATTAGCCTGCACATACGTACAAGTCTATATTTTGCTGCATTTAAACCTTTTCGGTGTGTTCCCGGAACGTCGACTTGATTTAATCGCTAGCTGGTCGGTAGAGCGGATCGGGGGGACCATTAGAGGGTAATTATGTGACAAGAAATATATACATGCGAAATTTAAAACATTTGAGAAAACTGTTTCGTTTTTAAATTTAATAATGCAGAATTTCCTAAGAATGCGAAATTTGAAACATTTGAGAAAAGTGTAACCTATGATTAGCCTGCACATACGTTCAAGTTTATATGTTGCTGCATTTATCGCTTTTTTATTTTTAATCTTTGTCAGCACTATTAAGTAAAATATTAGAAAACAGCATATAAATTATAATCACACGAACATACTGAGATGCAGAATCCGCATAAGCCATCAACTCAAGAACACTAGTTTCATACCTCTCTTTCAGGATACTTTATCTACGATAAATAGTCTGGTAGTGCTTTGCTCGAGGGCGAGTTGTTCCACCGACAACTCTCTGTATTAACCCAATATTGGGTTGGCTATTAGAGTGTAATTATGTGACAAGAAATATATACATGCGAAATTGAAAACATTTGAGAAAACTGATTTTTGTTTTAAATTTAATAATGCAGAATTTCCTAAGAATGCGAAATTTGAAACATTTGAGAAAAGTGTAACCTATGATTAGCCTGCACATACGTACAAGTCTATATTTTGCTGCATTTAAACCTTTTCGGTGTGTTCCCGGAACGTCGACTTGATTTAATCGCTAGCTGGTCGGTAGAGCGGATCGGGGGGACCATTAGAGGGTAATTATGTGACAAGAAATATATACATGCGAAATTTAAAACATTTGAGAAAACTGTTTCGTTTTTAAATTTAATAATGCAGAATTTCCTAAGAATGCGAAATTTGAAACATTTGAGAAAAGTGTAACCTATGATTAGCCTGCACATACGTTCAAGTTTATATGTTGCTGCATTTATCGCTTTTTTTATTTTTAATCTTTGTCAGCACTATTAAGTAAAATATTAGAAAACAGCATATAAATTATAATCACACGAACATACTGAGATGCAGAATCCGCATAAGCCATCAACTCAAGAACACTAGTTTCATACCTCTCTTTCAGGATACTTTATCTACGATAAATAGTCTGGTAGTGCTTTGCTCGAGGGCGAGTTGTTCCACCGACAACTCTCTGTATTAACCCAATATTGGGTTGGCTATTAGAGTGTAATTATGTGACAAGAAATATATACATGCGTAATTGAAAACATTTGAGAAAACTGATTTTTGTTTTAAATTTAATAATGCAGAATTTCCTAAGAATGCGAAATTTGAAACATTTGAGAAAAGTGTAACCTATGATTAGCCTGCACATACGTACAAGTCTATATTTTGCTGCATTTAAACCTTTTCGGTGTGTTCCCGGAACGTCGACTTGATTTAATCGCTAGCTGGTCGGTAGAGCGGATCGGGGGGACCATTAGAGGGTAATTATGTGACAAGAAATATATACATGCGAAATTTAAAACATTTGAGAAAACTGTTTCGTTTTTAAATTTAATAATGCAGAATTTCCTAAGAATGCGAAATTTGAAACATTTGAGAAAAGTGTAACCTATGATTAGCCTGCACATACGTTCAAGTTTATATGTTGCTGCATTTATCGCTTTTTTATTTTTAATCTTTGTCAGCACTATTAAGTAAAATATTAGAAAACAGCATATAAATTATAATCACACGAACATACTGAGATGCAGAATCCGCATAAGCCATCAACTCAAGAACACTAGTTTCATACCTCTCTTTCAGGATACTTTATCTACGATAAATAGTCTGGTAGTGCTTTGCTCGAGGGCGAGTTGTTCCACCGACAACTCTCTGTATTAACCCAATATCATTTGCGTTCTGAATGTCTTTGAACATCTGGATGGCTGTAAATAAAATGTGGGTGGGAGTGTTGTGTCATATTCTTAAGTTTGCTGTGCCAGCCTTCGATGTTGTTCGTAGTGCGCGGGCTCTGTGTGCCAACGTGGTTCCACATCGGTCTGTCGCCTTCTACCCATTGTTCGGTAACATAGACTGTGAATGGTGCTGTGAGTTCCGTTAGATCGGCCTCGTCTCTGTCTTCTAGAGTCCGGAACCGGAAGTCTTCTATCTTGTCTAAGAAAAGCAGAGGCAGGATTACTGCACGTCGGCTCTCTCCTGGCAAGAAGGAGTAGACAACTGGCATCGTTTTACCGGAAATCTGTACATGGATCGAATTTATCTGGTGAAAGAGGCTAGGGCATGTGTATAACGTTCCGTCGCAGTAAAACGTGTTGGATGCGGCTAAGTGGTGGAGGTTCAATTCTCGGTTTTGGCGAAAGCAAGCATACGGTTGTTCTGGTCACCGTCGTCGAATAATAGAAATCCGTCACCAGTGGCTGTTTCTGTCCATTTGCCGTCTAAAAATATATCTGTCTTAGTCTTTGGAAGTGGGGTGTCTGTTTTCTGCGGGCTCGGTACAGCATGGACTTTGTGGAGTTGAGAAAAACTAATATTATATGTAATTTGTTGTTATCCTTTTGCAGGTTTATTTGAATGATTGCTGTAGTTTTCGAGTTTTTTTCAATCTACATTGGGAAAGTAATTACCTTATACTTACAAACATGTCTCCGCAAGAACAAATTCTGTAGCTATTAAATGGATGTTTGTGTTTCAAACTCAGTGATGAATCGAATGTCGTTTGCTTCAAGCCGCGTATAAGATATATCCATAATCTAGCTAAAATCTCGTTGCATTCATGACTAATCTGTGTAAATATACTCATATATATATTGTACAGGCTGATATATGCATACTGTATTGTTTGATTTCACTACTGTTATTTTTCGTCACTTTTATGTCACATGTCTATTTTATGTTAGTATTGTTTTGTCTTTCGTATAATTTGTATGTATGTAACACTCTCCGTTAATGGAGGCAATACAGAACTACTACTACTACTACTACTATTGCTTGCTTGAATCTATACCAACTACTTAAGAAATGGTAGTAATGGATGCCCTCCTTACTCGCCAAATAGTTCGTTCTGCGCGGCGAGCGTAAATAAATTCATCACAATCAGCCTTCCTTGACGCTCAGGGTTGCGTGGTAAGCCTTACGACTGAATGGCTGGTTTCTGAAAAGATTGACCTGTAGTACTGGAAACTTACCCAGAAACGCAGTGATATAACTGAGAAATTGATGAAAGCGGCTTAAAACAACACCAAAATCAATCAAAAGTTGAATTGTTAAGCAAAAAAGAAAATAATCTGGCGTCTATACTGCGTAAAGGATCATAGAAAGTTGGAAACTAGAATAGCGACATGAATGGAGAAAAAGTTAACCCTTCATCTGCATTAGACGGCCTTTTGAAAACATGGCGACAAAATAAGAAACTGCTCAAAACGAACAATTTCTCCTTTTGTCACAATGTTCTATCCCTTTTTTCAGTAATTATACCTGCATTTGTATAGCTTTTTCCAAGATACTTTCAAAGTCATCTGCTTCAGATTTGTTGTATGTGGGGAAGGGTTAAACTCTATGACAGTGCTTTATATCAAAGGCGGTACATCAAAGAATGGTCGATGTGACATGCCGTCTCTACCAAGATGATGACGTGGTAATGTCCGTCGGCATTTTCTAATGATTTCTCCGGTTGTTTTAAGATGTCACCCTTCATCTCGGTTCTTGTTGTCACTTCCTACTATACCCATGGTACTCGTTATTGTTTTATTTGGATTTATGCTGTTTGCAACATTATTTCAATTATATCATGGCGACAGCTACCTGGTTAAATCAAACCATTACTAGGCAGGAAATGTGCTTTGTCCACGGGCACTCCACCATACAGTCAAATAACATCTCTAAAATGATTGAGGAATACAGAAATGTCGGGTGCCACTCAAAATCCTGAAAAAAATCATCTAGGGGATTGTGAATACCCTCTATTTTACACCTATGAGATTTTGACTACCTAGCCATTTTTGGACCTAGGGGATTATGAGCTAGGGGGTTTTGAGGTACACTCAGAAATGTCACCTGCCTAGGAAAATCTCTTCAGATAGATTACCCCCATTCACATACCGTTTTTTTTTATGGAAACTCTCTATGAATGAAAACACTTAGAGGTGAAAACATTGTAGCAAATGGTGAAAGTATTCATTACGAGCAATTTATCATTTAAACACAATGTTATTGATCGTGGGCGGGAGACACTCACAATCCCCATGGTTCAAAATTGGCATAGTACTCAAAATCCCCATGGCTAAAATGGAGTAAAATTAAAACACTATTTCATAGCAATTAATTATCTTTGATGCATTGAATTTATGAGTCAAAACCTGTGAACAACGTATTAACAATTATTGATAAAGCCATTAAACTGTATATAAGTTGTAATTGTGTGTTATGTGTTAATTAATACCTGTGAACAACTAATTAAAAATATATCAAAGTTATATCATTTTTCTCTAATTGGTCTGGGATCAGTAAGGTGTAATTGTATCACCTTAATACGGAATTTAACACATCTATATATTAATAACAAACACCCATGGGGGTTTTGTCCACTTTAAAGGGTGTTTTGTCCAATGGGTTTTTGTCCTATGGGGTATTGTCCTATAGGGTTTATGTCCCGTGGGGGTTTTGTCCGTACTCCGCCTGGTTTAGTACTTTGACTCGAACAATGTGAACTGCTCATTGCATGCAGTTGTAACAGGAAGCGGGCATATGAGGTTCCGGCAGGCTTAGCACCTAGACCCCACCCCCACCAGTACTTTGGAATGTACACAGTGCCACAATTGAAGACCAGGACAGAACATATAATCAGTGCGAGTCTTGGAATAATGCATTTATATATCTGGTGGGACATAACAATCCTTCTCTTTGGACTGATGCATTGGAAAAGATGCAACAATGGTGGCAGCTGACATTCTTCAAAGTGACCTTGGTGAACCGACGCTGAAACGTGTAAGAAGACCACAAAGGCACATCAAAGGCTGAAATACTTAAGTGTTCAGTATGTAAGTGGTGCCAAGTCCGTTGAGGAATTTCTGTCTGGCATTGGACACGTCATTATAATAAAATGAACTCGGTATTTGAAGTGCAATGTGACTTTGTGGATTTGTGAAAATGTGCTAAAATAGAATAAAAACAGTATTTGCAGTGCAGTATATGATTTATGTTGATTGCAATTATGTTTATTTGATATAACAGTTTTTAAACTTCTTCTATATTATCTATAGGTTTGAGCACAATTAAATTAAATAATGCATATTTATGAATTAAAATGATTAAAATTGCTAATTTTTATGTTTATATTAGCATATTCTCTTTCCTACATACATCATTTTTCAGCAGACAACTAAGAAAACATATTGGCACGTCCGGTTTTCTAATTGAACTAATTCCCCTACTCAACACCTTTGAATACCCTGTCATTTTTGCCATGGGGATTTTGACTACCCATCGTGGGGATTTTGAATATCCTGTCATTTTAGCCATGGGGATTTTGAGTACTATGTCAATTTTGAACCATGGGGATTTTGAGCATGGGGATTTTGATATACACTCGGACGACATACATGACGTTGTTATAAAGGAACGACAACACACCAGACCCGAATTTTACCGACAAGCATGACGACATACATGACGTTGTTATAAATAAACCACAACACACGAGACCCGACTTTTACCGACAAGCATGACGTCGTACATGACGTTGTTATAAAGAACAACAACACACGAGACCCGACTTTTACCGACAAGCATGACGTCATACATGACGTTGTTATAAAGAACAACAACACACGAGACCCGACTTTTACCGACAAGCATGACGACATTCATGACGTTGTTATAAAGAAACAACAACACACGAGACCCGACTTTTACCGACAAGCATGACGTTGTTATAAAGAACAACAACACACGAGACCCGACTTTTACCGACAAGCATGACGACATACATGACGTTGTTATAAATAAACCACAACACACGAGACCCGACTTTTACCGACAAGCATGACGACATACATGACGTTGTTATAAAGAAACGACAACACACGAGACCTGACTTTTACCTACAAGCATTAGCATTACGACATACATGACGTTGTTATAAAGAAACGACAACACACGAGACCCGACTTTTACCTACAAGCATTACGACATACATGACGTTGTTAAAAATACCTAATTATATACCAAGTTTTGTTTGTCAGCAAGGTGCACATTTATGTCAACTTAGTCATTTACTCAAACACATTCCACCATTCATGTTTTACAGAATAATAGGGAAACAGAACTGATGAAATATGCTTTGAAGTATTTAATAGCTATTCTCTGTAAGCATTTAAACTTTTTTCGGCACGCATAGTCACGGATATTACTTAAACTTATTCCACATGTTGACATCAGTGAACTATTCATAAGAGTAATGTTAGAAATTCCAAATATTGCCCTGTTGCCATGGAAACAGTGTGCAAAGTTGAGTTTTTGAGGAAAAACGCCATATTTACCACTTATTTAAAAAAAAAATGCAGCCATCTCCAATTAAGTGAATTAAATACATAGATAGATTAACATTTGCTTAATCAAACGAAAGAAAAACGCTATGGGGAATATATAATCGTTTTTGCATAAATAAGATTTTAAAATACCTCATCACCAAAACATACAAATGACCTGCCTTAGTTATTTAGAAAAATAAAATAAACATGAATTACCTCCCTTTGAATTTTAGATTTTTGTTTTATTGGGGTTTTGAGCCGTTTTAACATTATTTCAGTAATATCTCAGCAACAATTCACTTGTTTGTGATCCCTGGGTAAACAAACCAGTACTACGCAAGGAATTGTACCTTGCCCAAGGGTACTCCACCATAATTGGTGCAGGGTAATTTTTGATCGAACCTGTGACTCTAGGTTCATAATCACTGACGCTTAATATTCGAACCTAAATTGGAGATACATGAACAAAAAATGAGCAGATGTATAACCAATGACTTTCCTAATACCATTTTACTTCATCTATTGTGTAGGTTTATGACAATGTTTAAGACATATCAAACATGTTCAAAGTCTTCTGCTGCAGAATTGTCGTATGAGGGAAAGGGTTAAACCCTTCAAGTTTCTTTGCATACTTTTGCTGTACCTGTACCTTTTTCTATTGGCAAAAAACGAATGCTCTTTTTCCAATAGTATTTCATAAATAAGTTGTTTATCGGGGTCAGTGATAGACACTTTTGGAAAGTGTATTAGTGTTTTTCTTAAAAATATATCATACATTAATACAAATAATGATGAACATTACTTTCACGTATAAAATGCATCACCCAACTTGACATGTAAAATAATATACTTCTTTATTTGAATCATAACAACTAAAAGTATTACTTAGCCCTCAGTTAGGTTGGCGGAATTCGACCCTGTTCACTAATATCTGATTTCTTTATACAGATAACACCAAACACAATCAGTAAATCTGTCCCAGTACCTGAACATGGCTACGATGTATCCAATTACGTCATTGCTGTCACTTACGTTGACGTTTTTACTACTGACCTTGACCTATCAAGTTCAAGGTAATGGATATTTGAGGCAGCCGAGTGCAAGAAACAGTAGATGGAAAGTACTCAATGATGGCTCTCCAGCAAATTACGACCTCATGTGTTAAAACTGTGGCGGAAAATACGTAAGTATTGCAAATAAGATATTATGACGCGTTAGAATATTGCCGGTTAGTAATTTGAAAGTTTTTTCGTGCTGGCATACCACCTCAAGCAAGAATGCATCGTTTAAGATGACTTAATTATCGATCTGTTGTGATAAAAAATACGGTTAATACTCAGGTGAGCGAGTGGATGGTTATACTATTGTTTAGCATTTCTTTTAAGGTCCGTCAAGTTAGGTTGAAGAGTGACGAATTGACGAGTGCCGAACTGTGACATTTATTTTGCTCCGTGAAGTTAGGTTGACGAGTGAAGAATTGACGAGTGACGAATTGTGACCATTTTTAGGTCCGTGAAGTTAGGTTGACTAGTGACCAATTGACGAGTGATGAACTTCAAATTATTTGTGAAGTAAGCTAGACGAGCCACGAATTGAAAGTGACAAACTGTTGCTGCTTCATCAATTTCATGAATTCGTCATTTTTTTAGATCCGTGAAGTAATGTTGACGAGTGACAGATCGACGAGTGACGAACTTTGACCTTTTTTAGATCCGTGATGTAATGTTGACGAGTGACGAACTGTGACAATTTTTAGATCCGTGAAGTAATGTTGACGAGTGAGGAACTGTGACAATTTTTAGATCCGTGAAGTAATGTTGACGAGTGACGAACTGTGACAATTTTTTAGATTCGTGAAATAAGGTTGACGAGTGACCAATTGACGAGTGACGAACTGTGACAATTTTTTAGATTCGTGAAGTAATGTTGACGAGTGACGAACTGTGACAATTTTTTCAGATTCGTGGAGTAAGGTTGACGAGTGACCAATTGACGAGCGACGAACTGTGACATTTTTTTTAGGTTCGTGAAGTTAGTTAGACGAGTGACGAACTGTGACATTTATTTAGTGTCGTGCAGTTAGGTTGACGAATGACTAACTGTGACCTTTTTTATGTGCGTGAAGGTTGACGAGTGACGTATTGATGAGTGACGAACTGTGACATTGTGTTAGGTTCATGAAGCTGGTTTGACGAATGACAAAATGACGAGTGACGAACTGTGACCTTGTTTAGGTCCGTGAAGTTAGGTTGACGAGTGACGGATTGACGAGTGACGAACTTCAAATTATTTGTGAAGTAAGCTAGACGAGCCACGAATTGAAAGTGACAAACTGTTGCTGCTTCATCAATTTCATAAATTCGTCAAATTGTTTCTTTTACGATAAATTATACAACTAAAGTAAGTTGATATTTTCTGAACATGAAAAATATTCACCGTGCTTCCTGAAAATCAATCTTTATAAGAGAGGACCTAAACGAAGCTACGATCTTTCAGTCAAATCAATTTCTCCATTGTATATTTCTTGATATTTCCTTTTATGTAAAAAAAAATTAACTTGATAATTTAATACGATTCAACTAAACTAAAAGAGCTTCGTCAATTCGATAACTCGTCAATTTAGTTGTTATTTTTCTAAAAACTTCATTTCTGTCTTTTAGATAACGTATCTGGACGTATTGAATGACAATTATGCCTTAATTCAATTATCCCTGCAGCTCAATATCTCACCTCTTTTTATATGCAGGAAATAATATAATGTTCTCGTAATTTATTTTATGTCTATATGATTCTGAGTCCTATGATTAAAACTAACCCCTGTGATGAAGAATATAGTAGAAACTGGAGAAGCAATGCCTTGTTTATTATATTTTGAAATGCTCCTTTCTTTATACCATGTATTGTTAGTACAATGTAAATATCACCAGTTATTAGAAGAGCTATATAACTCAGCGAGCTTAATCCTTGCCGCAGCCTCCCTCTGTAACTTTGCCTGCTGATTGTATTGCAGCCACATATACTCTTAAGTAATAGTAACAAGTTGAGATTTATATTTGTTCAAATGGAGGTTTTCTCTTTGTAAAACTTCACGGACTTGTACATCTTGGTATCAAAGATTCTCATGTACTAAATGTGATGCTCAGAGTTCTTAACACGTTTTGTTTTCTGTGTTCAGACCATACCTCCTACATTTATTTTAACTTAGACCTGGAATAATCCATGGGTCTTTATATCTTCGTGGAATCAGGTAAGCGATCCAGACCCATTGGGCCTCTTGTATATTATCATACTATAACACACAGGATCGTATTTTATCAAATGCAATGTAGCGTATCCTGGTATAATTCATGATTATACATTGTGCAAACATTAAGGTACATTTAAACGAGCTTACAACACATCTATATGTATAACCTGAGGGAATATGTTCTTTGAAATGACAATTCGGTACTAGTTTAAAGCACAGCAGTACTTATTTAACATACTTGAATAAACCTATGTTTTAACTGTTGGCACAACAAATTGTGGTAATCCGACACTAGCAGACGATCTTGTGCTGCTTCGTCCTAACTTGACAAGCCTCCTCGAGCATCAATTAACTATTGCAAATGAATATGCAAATGACTGGGGATATAGTTTCAAAACAGACAAGTGTAAATTAATCATATTTGGTTATATTACGTCGGTTAGATTTGGAAACTCTACCATAGATATCTGCAAAACAGTGACCCATGTTGGTATAACACTTAACTAACTAACATTCAATGAGAAACCGCGTCAGCAAAGGACGGGCCTTTATGTTCCCTTTACTAGCATTAAACAACATCGGAAATGTTAACCTTCTTACAATGGGTTCACTAATGAAAACAATACCAATTTCATCTACACAGTACGGATGTGAGCTATGGCATTCTATGTCTTCTTCATATATCCAGAGCGTTGAAAAGGTTTGGAAAATCATTTGGCAAAATATCATAGCATTTGCATTTTAGAACACGTACATATATGGTGTTAAGTCTGCTAGGTTGGTACAACACACGAAGTGAAATTGACAAACGGAAAATAGTATTTCCTTTAAAGGCTGTGTAAAATGGCTACGCATTATCTCACTAACCAGATTTTCAGTTATCGTCTAAATGTGTTTAAAACAAGTCAATGTACTCGACAAAAAGGTTCTATTCCCGATACTTTCAATGTATTGAAGAAATGTGGTTTAACTGCATATATGCACGTGCATCTAACTACTGGCAAATTCCCTGAACAAACTTCTGAGATAGGGACAGTTTGTAGGGTTGTTGAATAGAAGTTTGAATGCGAGCGTCAGGAAAGAATGAACCTCCACCATGGCTTGAACCGTTTTGTGTCTGTTCACAAACACAGCCTTCCATCGTTAGTTTGGATATTTGCCAAAACGCGCAGAACTATGCATCATGCTGCTTTATTCATGCATCAAGTGCTAGAACATTATTAGTTATTAGCTAGCATGTGTGTAATGCCAAAATATTATTACAAATATCCAAAGACACTTAATATCCGAATGTGCTCATTTCTTAATTGAACGGAATGGTATCTATAAACGTTGTTAAACTTCAGGGCTTCGCTCAACAGTATTAGTGTATATGTGATAATGTCTTGCGTGGACGCGCACCATAATACATGTTCTAAATACAGAAAGCCATCAACTAGAACCTGTTTATGTATTCAACTGACGTGTACGTGCTGTGATGCTTGTCACCGCTTATTTTGGTGCGATGTATACGTGACAAACATCATGGCTCATTTACATCTACGATATGCATTTGGGGACCTGAAAAACACCAGGGCTCATGTTGATGCATGGTTTGCTTTACGGGTAAAGACCCTGTGTAAATGTGATAATTTCATACGTGAGTGCGCTTCAAAACCATTTTCCCAATGCAGAAAGTCATCAACTAGAACCTGTATATGTTTAGTTTAAACTTTTTTTAGTTCACATCGATTGCGAAACAAGCTTTCAGCTTAGATTAATCACGCTTGATGTCTGCTTCCTGGAGACTTAACCAGTACTCGCGCTGTTTGTTAGAAAAAATCCCAAAGTCAGGACCCGCTCATCACGGAACTCGAACCAGGGACCTTTGATACGAGAGGCAGAAGCTCTACATCTGCTTCCACTGTATATGTCGAAGTTACACATTAGGACCGATGTTCATATAATATATTCATTTATTTTCCGTTCACCAGTAAGAATGTATATCGGGGGCTTGGCGTGAAACGGTTGTAACTAAAATTGGTAAATATTTACGAAAGGTTAATCAACTCACCATAAATTCTTTATAAGCGTTAAATCATTTTCTTGGTAAACAATGAAGAATTAAGTGCCATTGCTCGTTCTGAGCAATTGCACCTAAATTTGCATTGTTTACACAGGGGTTAACCCTTTCCCTCATATAGACGCTTTCTGACACCTCTGTAGCAGACGGCTTTTTGAAAACATAGTGACAAAAGAAGAAATTGCACAAAACGTGCAATTTCTGTTTTTGCCACAATGTTTTCCACTTTTTGTCATAGGTTGTCCATTCAATTATGGATATTTTCTATGTTTTGACAAAATACGTTCAAAGTCGTCTGCTGCAGAATTGTCGTATGAGGGAAAGGGTTAAAATTGCCCATAAACCAAGGTTTTTAAAATGCAAGTCCTCGATATATGATAATTTCATGCGTGGATTAGCCCCAGAATACATTTACGTCATACAGAAAGCCATTAATTAATTTGATTATCATAATACACATCTGATTAACGTGTTAATGTTTATGTTAACAGATACTTATGACAACACAAAAACGTCTATTTTACTGCCAACAGATACCTACATAATGCCATTTTAAATATCTATGAAGTGGTTAACGTGTTATGTAACAAGAAACATATTTGTTTCGTCAATTCGTCAACAAAATTGACGAGTTGACGAATTGACGAAGCTCTTCTGAATGACAGATCGCCATGGAACACGAACTAGGGCCTAATTTGCATTCAATACGTCCAGATACATTATCTAAAAGATAGAAATACTGTTTTCAGATTATTTCTTTTCTTATATTTCCTTCACAATGCATAGTTATTTCCATGCAATACATGTATAGCTGTGCAAAGGCAAACGTATATACAGTTTTGTGTACCAACACGAATTTAGTGCCTTCAACGCTTTGGTTACAACAAGCCTGTGTTCAATATACACAAAACATTTGAGCCGTCCCGCGAGAAAACCAACAATGTGGTCTCTGCATTAAAACAAAAAAACACAAAAAAAACAAAAAAATATATATTCATTAACATAGCGCGACCTAGCAAGAATCCGTGCTAATACTTGTAATAGTATGTTACTTTATTTGTGTAATTCTAAATAGACTTTTATTTGTTTTTTTATATCTATATTACACATTTGTGTCACTTTATTAATATATATGTTATAAATAGCGCTGCCTATTTGAAGTTATACAATATGACGAATTCAATATTGCTGTGAATGCTATTTCCGTTAGTTTTATTCTTCCAAGGGAAAAGCATCGTTCTTAATCTCAACGCAACTCAATTCTATTTGGCAAATCGGTAATCAGTACCATTGCCTGTTTGCATATACAGTGGAACTTGTGTATAAAGACAATCCATTGGAAGGCACATGTTCGGTCTTTGTTCGCAGGTGGTCTTTAAGGTGGAATTATACCTTTGAAATAACGTCGTTTTAGACGTCAAAACGTATGTTTTTGTGACAATAACAGTGTGGTTAAAGAAATCGCTACTACTGTCTTGTTTTAATTGGTATTCAAACACCAATGACACCGAATTATAAAAAAACAATGAAGTTACCTGTGTCATGATATAAATGACATGTATCTGCCATGACGATTCAGATAAAAAATACCCGATTTTTAATGAAGATTTCGCTGGAATATTCAAAAAGTAATTACATAATTTTTAATTTACTAAAAATATACCAGAGAGATTATTTTAAGAAGTACATATCATTACGATCACCCTTTCTACTACAAGTGATCAGAATTTCACAAACATCTGTATAGCCGATATTTAGTCAATCAGAATGCCGTTTTACCGATGTCTCGCGTCGGAACGCACATTGCGATATTTTAGCTGAAACGCAGTTTAAAATTGACAACCCTTTATTCACAATAATCATCAATTGTATGGTATCATGAAATCTACAACGTAATTTTAGTACCAATTTAAGCTGTTTATATTTCACCTATACACAAATAAAAGATACCAAATATGTGCAATTGTTGTAATGTTGTTCTAATAACAAGGGTTTAATGTTTTTGTTTAATAATAATCATCAAAATAGTAAAGTTGTTTACCGACGTGCAAGAACGCCACGTACAAAATGACGTCAAATGAACAATTCAAAAATACTAAATAGTATTATATCACAACGTAGACACACATCAAAAGCATCATTTGAAATGTTTATTCAGTGAAGTTCACCAGGAGTCACGCAGTCACTAGCGATGTATACATACACATATGTTCATGGTTGGAGGGCAGAAATATGTGGGAAACTAATGTCACTTGCACAAGAGCCCGTTCTGATGTTCAAAGGATCATTGGGAGTGTGTTTTTTTCCATAATTATTGTCATTTATTACTTATCACATGTTACGCATTTCGTTGAACAAAGTTAATGGAACGTCTTTAAGCAATGGATTCTGGGGAAGTTGATGAAACAATTTAGTTGATATTTAATAACTGTTGTTAAAATATTTCTTCACGTTTTCAAACCTACTCGTTTTCATTCACACGGTGACGTCAAAGTGGCGTGACTACCTCGGCCCGCCCCCATTGTACTTACGATTTCATAATCTCCCAGAAATGTTGTTTGTCAACCGAATATTCAAATATTTGTCATGTATGTAAGAGAAATGTTGACTGTTGAACAAAATAAGGATTATTTCGACAAGTTTGATTTGTGTCGAAATTATAACAAAATTCCTATTACTTCTGGATCACCCCTCGTATATACTGACACATCTATCTTGCTGCGTAAATACCTGCAATGTAATTATCTTCGCATGAATAAATATCAACCCGTCAGCTACTCATTAATTCACGAAAGTTTGATATGGTTGAGTTACGTATGCACAATTCTCACGATAGGACTTGTCTGATGCAACGTTTTCTGACAATTTATCAGTTATAATGTTTTAGTTTGTTTGCGGTTTTTTTTTACTTTATTATTATCATGCAGTTGTGCTATTCAATATATGTTAACACATTTCAAATGAAGATGTATATCGGCACGTCTCACAGTATAGTTTAGTAACAACCCGATATGTCTGCTGTGGTGCTTTTGCACCGTTGTGTGCATTGTAAATTATTTACTAGTTTGATAATTTTAAGAGAAACAAAATACAACCCAATTTCTAGGAAACAAAGTATCAATAATTTTCTATGAAACAAAATTCAATCATGAATCAAAATATCAATCAATTAGTATGAAGCAAAGTTTCGATCAATTACTATGAACCAACATATCAATCAAACTGGCATTTTGTCGAGATTGGAAGAATGGTATCTTTTAAACAGTTATCTGAAATACGTGACAAAACAAACAAATGACAAATAAAATGTGTGATAATTATATTTTTTAAAAAGAACATCAGTTAAACATCGATGTAAACAAGTCAGTTAATACATAAAAAATCCAAGAATTCTTTTCTTATATTTTTAATGTATTTACTATATAAATTGCAATACCATAGTTACTTTGAAACTTTAAAGAGAAGCA
>JASEVX010001213.1:0-19872 GCA_031761405.1 Serripes groenlandicus | reverse complement strand
ACTGTTGTAATAATGGTAGATACAATTGTAGACGACGATAAGACAGGTCTACTTTAGGGGGGACTGTTGTAATAATGGTAGATACAATTGTAGACGACGATGAGACTGGTCTACTTTAGGGGGGGACTGTTGTTACAATGGTAGATACAATTGTAGACGTCGATAAGACTGGTCTACTTCATGGGGACTGTTTGTAACACTGATAGATACAATTGTAGTCGACGATAAGACTGGTCTACTTTAAGGGGGACTGTTGTAACAATGGTAGATACAATTGTAGACGACGATGAGACTGGTCTACTTTAAAGGGGACTGTTGTGATAATGGTAGATACAATTGTCGACGACGATGAGACTGGTCTACGTTAAGGGGGTTTGTTTGTAATAATGGTAGATACAATTGTAGACGACGATAAGACTGGTCTACTTTAAGGGGGACTGTTGTAATAATGGTAGAAACAATTGTAGACGACGATGAGACTGGTTTACTTTAGGGGGGACTGTTGTAACAATGGTAGATACAATTGTAGACGACGATAAGACTGGTCTACTTTAAGGGGGACTGTTGTAATAATAGTAGATACAATTGTAGACGACGATAAGACTGGTCTACTTTAGGGGGGACTGTTGTAACAATGGTAGATACAATTGTAGACGACGATAAGACTGGTCTACTTTAGAGGGGACTGTTGTAACACTGGTAGATACAATTGTAGACGACGATAAGACTGGTCTACTTTAGGGGGGACTGTTGTAATAATGGTAGATACAATTGTAGACGACGATAAGACTGGTCTACTTTAAGGGGGGACTGTTGTAACAATAGTAGATACAATTGTAGACGACGATGAAACTGGTCTACTTTAAAGATGACTGTTGTAATAATGGTACATACAATTGTAGACGACGATAAGACTGGTCTACGTTAAGGGGGACTGATGTAATGATGGTAGATATAATTGTAGACGACGATAAGACTGGTCTACTTATGGGGGGTGGGGGGGGGGGGGGGGGTGGTGACTATTTTAACAATATTAGATACAATTGTAAACGACGATAAAGACTGGTCTACTTTAGGGGGGACTGTTGTAACAGTGGTAGATATAATTGTAGGCGACGATAAGACAGGTCTACTTTAAGGGGGACTGTTGTAATAATGGTAGATACAATTGTTGACGACGATAAGACTGGTCTACTTTATGGGGGACTTTTGTAACAATGGTAGATACAATTGTAGACGACGATAAGACTGGGTCTACTTCATGGGGACTGTTGTAACACTGGTAGATACAATTGTAGACGACGATAGGACTGGTATATTTTAGGGGGGGACTGTTGTAACACTGGTAGATACAATTGTAGACGACGATTAGACTGGTCTACTTTAAGGGGGACTGTTGTAACAATGGTAGATACAATTGTAGACGACGATGAGACTGGTCTACTTTAAAGGGGACTGTTGTAATAATGGTAGATACAAGTGTAGACGACGATGACACTTGTCTACTTTAGGAGGGACTGTTGTAATAATGGTAGATACAATTATAGACGACGATGAGACTGGTCTACTTTAGTGGGGACTGTTGTAACAATGGTAGATACAATTGTAGACGACGATAAGACTGGTCTACTTTAAGGGGGACTGTTGTGATAATAGTAGATACAATTGTAGACGACGATAAGACTGGTCTACTTTAGGGTGGACTGTTGTAACAATGGTAGATACAATTGTAGACGACGATAAGACTGGTCTACTTTAGAGGGGACTGTTGTAACACTGGTAGATACAATTGTAGACGACGATAAGACTGGTATATTTTAGGGGGGACTGTTGTAACAATGGTAGATACAATTGTAGACGACGATAAGACTGGTCTACTTTAAGGGGGACTGTTGTAATGATGGTAGATATAATTGTAGACGACGATAAGACTGGTCTACTTATGGGGGGGGGGGGGGGGGGGGGACTGTTTTAACAATGGTAGATACAATTGTAGACGACGATAAGACATTTCTACGTTAGGGGGGACTGTTGTAATAATAGTAGATACAATTGTAGACGACGATAAGACAGGTCTACTTTAGGGGGACTGTTCTAATAATAGTAGATACAATTGTAGACGACGATGAGACTGGTCTACTTTAGGGGGACTGTTGTAACAATGGTAGATATAATTGTAGACGACGATAAGACTGGTCTATTTTAAGGGGGACTGTTGTAATAATGGTAGATACAATTGTAGATGACGATAAGACTGGTCTACTTTAAAGGGACTGTTGTAACAATGGTAGATACAATTGTAGACGACGATAAGACTGGTCTACTTTAGGGGGACTGTTGTAACAATGTTAGATACACTTGTAGACGACGATAATACTGGTCTACTTTAAGGGGTACTGTTGTAATAATGGTACATACAATTATAGACGACGATAAGACTGGTCTACTTTAAAGGGGACTGTTGTAATAATGGTAGATACAATTGTAGACGACGATAAGACTGGTCTACTTTAAGGGGGACTGTTGTAATAATGGTAGATACAATTGTAGACGATGATAAGACTGGTCTACTTTAAGGGGGACTGTTGTAATAATGGTAGATACAATTGTAGACGACGATAAGACTAGTCTACTTTACGGGGGACTGTTGTAATAATGGTAGATACAATTGAAGACGACGATAAGACTGGTCTACTTTAGGGGGGACTGTTGTAACAATGGTAGATACAATTGAAGACGACGATAAGACTGGTCTACTTTACGGGGGACTGTTGTAACACTGGTAGATACAATTGAAGACGACGATACGACTGGTCTACTTTAGGGGGGACTGTTGTAACAATGGTAGATACAATTGTAGACGACGATAAGACTGGTCTACTTTAGGGGGAAACTGTTGTAACAATGGTAGATACAATTGTAGACGACGATAAGACTGGTCTACTTTAGGGGGACTGTTGTAACAATGTTAGATACAATTGTAGACGACGATAAGACTGGTCTACTTTAGGAGGGACTGTTGTAACAAAGGTAAATACAATTGAAGACGACGATAAGACTGGTCTACTTTAGGGGGACTGTTGTAACAATGGTAGATATAATTGTAGACGACGATAAGACTGGTCTATTTTAGGGGGGGAACTGTTGTAACAATGGTTGATACAATTGTAGACGACGATAAGACTGGTCTACTTTAGGGGGACTGTTGTAACAATGGTAGATACAATTGTAGACGACGATAAGACTGGTCTACTTTAGGGGGGAACTGTTGTAACAATGGTAGATACAATTGTAGACGACGATAACACTGGTCTACTTTAGGGGGACTGTTGTAAAAATGGTAGATACAATTGTAGACGACGATAAGACTGGTCTACTTTACGGGGGAATGTTGTAATAATGGTAGATACAATTGAAGACGACGATAAGACTGGTCTACTTTAGTGGGACTGTTGTAACAATGGTAGATACAATTGTAGACGACGATAAGACTGGTCTACTTTAGAGGGGAACTGTTGTAACAGTGGTATATACAATTGTAGACGACGATAAGACTGGTCTACTTTAGGGGGACTGTTGTAACAATGGTAGATACAATTGTAGACGACGATAAGACTGGTCTACTTTAGGAGGGACTGTTGTAACAATGGTAAATACAATTGTAGACGACGATGAGACTGGTCTACTTTAAGGGGGACTGTTGTAACAATGCTAAATACAATTGTAGACGACGATAAGACTGGTCTACTTTAAGGGGGACTGTTGTAATAGTTGTAGATATAATTGTAGACGACGATAAGACTGGTCTAGAGCAACTGATTGCGGACGTAAATACAAGTGTTGCAAGTTTATTTAGAAATACAGCGGACAGTATGCCCATGAGTATACAGTATTTGAGCCGTCCCCCGATAAAAGCAACATTGTGGTCTCTGCATAATGTATCGACCCAAATCAGCCTAGGCTAAGCCGGGCCGTCACATTCCGTCTCAGGGGGATAGATGTATAGAGTAATCGTTCCTGAAAATCCACAGGAGGAGAAAACTGTCTGTCTGGGTTAGCCTGCCTCAACAATGATGGTTTTCTCGCGGGACGGCTCATTTGTGGATAAATTCATGCTAAGGATCCAAATGGAAACTGCTTAACAGAAGATCCTTAAAGCGTTCTAGGACTAACCGTACAGCGCTATCTCATACTGCGCTGATTTTCACAGAGCTAAGATAGCATGTTCTTATCTCCTACAGGGTATACCAATTCGGTCACTGTGAACCCGGTATTGTCATTAATCAAACCCAAGGATTAAGTAATCTTGTCATAAATCAAGAGTTATGGTTATAATATGTATCTTAGATAAGCGTCGTTATTTATAAGATAAATGTCATCGTACACCTCCATGCTATCAGATGTTTTCATATTCTTTACATACTTTACTTATGGACTCTTTTTAGTAGAAGGAAGTCTTCACCACGTTTATGACGAATCGACTCCGTAGCAGAACTCTAGATAAGGGGCGTTTTGCATCATCTGAAATCCTGATTTGACCATATAACCCTATGAGGTGGGTACTCACTGAGACGATTCTTTTGAGTACCTACACCATAGGGTTTAATTGTATAATAAGAGAAATATTGTGGGGAAAACAGCTGTATACCCGTTCTTATCTGGACCACTGATAAAGAGTCCACTTCATTAAAGGCTGGTCCGGATTCCGTCTTAGGTGGGATCATAACGGAGACCTTAACATGAAACTAGAGGTCACTTCTCTCATTGAGGCTCAAGGTTAAAGGGATTTCATTCGGTTATACTGTTAACTTACAAAGGAAACGTCGTCTAAAAATGCGTTAAAACCTTTTTAAACAAATGTTCCTTATATAATCGAGTGACATACCATCGACTTTCTTTTGTGGGATCAAGGGGTTGAGAGTATGTTTATATCTGCCGTTTCAAAATCAAAGAGGCGCTATGCAATACATTGCAAAATTGCAAATTTATCGGGCTAAATATTTATACTGCCTCCAGGCTTAAATGAAATTGCAAACGGTGATTTCGTATTGAGTTCGTTGAAGGAGGCACTCAAAGACTATGTGTATTTGATTTGGGGAAAAACCCTGATCGATCAAACCATGAGAGGACATCTCCAACACGAATGTATTCAGTTCTATCGTGTTTCGTTATTGACATTGCATAGAGAAAATGTGCTAGTTTTTGGAGAAGAAATGCAAAATACTTGTACTGTAAACTTGTACTGTAAACTTGTTTGTTCTGTACTGTAAACCCTGATAACATTAATACAAACAAACAGTAAATTCTTGTTAAATGTCTGACCTAGTTTGATTACGAACGACGCAATATGCATTGATTGTTGAATCATTCTCACTGATAGGCGTTATATTCTTTTTAAAATGATGTTGTGTTTCAAAACGAATTTAACTCTTTCACTATATATTCTTTATTTCCTCCAATTTAGAAGATCATACAGATTACAATACAAACATTACAAAACATACATTACTCGTTATAAACTACGAGAGATAGATATAGAAGAACAGAGAGAGAGGAGTATATGTAAAGGCACAGCAGATTTAAGATAATGATAAACATTTACGTTTCCCCTAACAGAGCACTAAGTGGCAAACAATGCATATTTTAGGAGTGACAGCTTGTTACGAGCTGTTTCGCCTGAATCTGCATTGATTTCAAAAGCCTTTAATTGCCTTTGGCAGCGAAAGGGTCAAAGAGAGAACAACTCTTATTATTGAAGTTGAAATATTTCTATGACTTTCTTAAAGTCACATTCTACCGGTTATAATTTCTATTTTAATAAATAATAATAATTAATATTGATTTTTGCGTGATCTCTGGTCCCAACCCCGAACACAATCTGCGGAACAGAGTTGTTTTCCCAACTCTCATTACATATTCAAAGTTTCAATATGAGATATGAAATAAGAAAATCAGATCTAAATATAGACGTTTGCGCTATCTCTGGCCTAAAATCAACCACCATTGTTTTAAAAAATATGCAGCTCTTACATCATTTATACATTTTAAATGAGCTCACCTCACATATACTCTCTCCGTGTCTATTGGTACATAGTTCCTCCTCATGCATTCTTTCCGTTTGTTCATGTCCTATGCTCCTGTTCAATCTGCACCAACATATTCCATCAACGTGACTGTCTCTTTAACTCAACTGATCTTCTCCAGGTGGTTCTGCGTCCTTCAATATTTTAGCTGCGTCAACTATCGATTTGGGGTCATAATGCATCCACACAGTCTCACCAGTCTTCACTGTCCGCGTTTAAGTTTAATATACCTTAGTGAATATACTAACAAAATAAATGAAAATTTGCCATACTAGATTTATACTAATATAACATAACCTTTTCGCGGCCAAAGACAATTAAAGGCTTTTGCAATCAATGCAGATTACAAGTGAGACAGTCTCTCCTGAATCTACATTGTTTGCAACTTTGACATTACATTTTACCAAATTTCCTGATGGACGAAAAATGAAGTAAGCAAATGTTCAACATTGAAGAGTCAACTTTGTGAAATTTGGCAGTATCAGTGTCCGGCGAGTTGGGGTTTAAGTATCCGTACAGATGCATCTTTAGGCAAAAGAAACGAGAATTAAAACAAATAGATAAAAATTGAGGGATTCATATTTCGATTCGAGAGGTCTAGCGTCTAACGATTATTTTGGGGTCTTAATGACACTCCATTTTTACATCATTTAACTTTAAGATTGTATCTGTTTTATTACAGCGGGTACAAGTTTCCATGACTCCGAACTAACAACCCTACACTTGTGTAAAATATGGCAGCAATTAAAATAGGTGCAAAACAATATTCATCGTACAAAAACGTATACAAACGCTGAGGAGCGTCTAGAGATTTGGGGTCTCTACATAATGAGGTACATTGGCGTGAAATGATTTGTGTTTCCACGTGTAGTCTATAGTCAAAAGATACAAACGAATAGACAAATAGACACAATTTACAAATAGACAAACTGTTATTGACATAAATGAGCTAATACAGCTTCTAGTCATACAACACAATTTAACATATATATTACATGACATGTCACCTTTCTATTAAACAATAAGCAAAGTGTTTATGGAATAAAGATTGAAAATATATAAATAATATAATAACAAAACCATAAAAAAAACAATAAGGTTAATCTAATAATGTTTTAAATTGTTTATGTAATTATTTCTTGTTTCTAAAAGCGTGTTTAATATATTTGGCCAAAGCAAGCACAATTACCAGACTCTTCCTTTGAAACAGTAAAACCATTTTGTGCTTAGAGGGACGGACGTTTAGTATAGTAACATTTCAAAAGATGCATGTAGGTTTATATTATATATAGGTGGACGATGAGGACAAGGGTGAGACTGTGCGTATATACAGACTCACACAAGTCGTCTCTGTACACAGATGCGGTAAGACCCAACCTCGCACGACGCGTCCCAGACGTAATTGTTTATCCTGTCATGTAGACAATGTACTATTAACGTTCAATATTTTGGCCTTGATATTTCCAAAATGTCTATCACAGATCTGCTGTGTGTGTGTCAAGCTTAAACAATCTTCTTCTAAGAAACCGCTGACCAGATTTTAAAACATATCATAAAAAACGTTTTGTTCGGATTTCTGAAATAAGAGAGAAAAGGACAATTTTTTCGGACGAAAAATAGTTTGACAATACTCCGATATGCGATCCATTATTTAACTATTTTCCCACTAGCATACAATCTACCGAAGACGACAGTGAAAACCTACCCGTACATTATGTCAATTCTATTTTAAATTTAATTATTGAATACAGCTGAAAACATTGGGGCTAATGGAGAAATCGCTCATTTGAGAATATTTTTCATGGTGGAAAACCGTTAATCTACATCAGAAAGTTTCTGTATGGGGGAAACCTTAGTAGACTGAAGCTTCCTGATCCAAACAATTATAATTGGATTAACGCATTTGAGTCATTCATAAATGACTTAAACAAAAACCCACCTACACATTTAACGAGTTTCGCATTGTCCATGCCTGTACAATACGATACTATGTCAGTCTGTCCTTGCAAAAAGGCACACGTTGGCAGGTGTGTAAAGTGTAGCTTTACATCGGTCTGTGTTTCTTTTTAAGATTTACAAAATAAGTAAAAGTAATTTTCCAAAAGCGTTAATCTTCAGATTGTCCGGGTGCGTAGGCTGATCTGGGTTTATACTGCTCGCAAAACCATGATGTACGGGCAGGCTGAAATAAAATTAAAAACTTTTACTATCACAGTATCAATTACCGGATACGTGGAGTTTGAAAATAAAACCTCTAGCTTAATAAATGTAGTCTGGTCATGCGAGAGGGTGCGTGTCTTGTTACCCAAAACAGCCGGCGTATGCGCACAGTAGCATTCATTGTCCGCTTACACGTAAAACAGCCAATGGTCCCTGTCCCAAAAATGTAAGCAACGTTGTGTATATCGTACAATTCTTGTAAACATATTTATTCGAACTTGGTAGAAAGAGGGTATTACTTTTTCACAATTCAGATAACTTGACTCATGTTTGGTACTACTTTGTGGATGCACTTCGGGAATGTACATTTTAGAGTCTGGTTTCAGAATTCACAATATATTTCTGCTTTGGAATCGAGAACCATTCATATACGCTTTACAAATTTGTCGCTCTACAAACGACGATACGGTACCTCATCGGTACCGTCCAAAAACTATATGGGACCGGGCTAACGCGAAGCCACTACGGAAATGAGCCGTTCCACGAGAAAACAAACATTATGGACTGCGTAATGTATCGATTCAGATCAGCAGTCGCAGTCCGCGCAGGCAGGTTAATCCGGGCCGACACATTCCGTCTCAGGGGGGATGAAGGTATAGGAAAACGAGTCCAGAAACAGAACATCCCCAGGAGGCGAAAAGCGTTTGTCCGGGTTAGCCTTCCCGGAATGCTTATGCTGATCCGGGTCGATTCCTTACGCAAAGTCCACAATGTTGGTTTTCTCGCGGAACGGCTCAAAAGGGAAATAACGCCCCCTTTCGCCTGCCCCGGTTAAATGTATTTACGAGAGTTGTAAAGCATTTAACTTAAATGGGTAGATACATATAATTGAACCAAGGCAATGACAACCTCGTTTTTCCATCATGTTCGATGTGCGAAGAAATTATTGTTTGAATGTATTTTTACGCCACTTTCAACAGCTTTTCAGTTATATGTTTCCAGTGTGAATATATAAACATCAAGTATTGCTCTTCCTGACATAGAACAGTAGTCGATATAATATACATCAAGTATTGCTCTTCCTGACATAGAACAGTAGTCGTTATAATATACATCAAGTATTGCTCTTCCTGACATAGAACAGTAGTCGATATAATATAATCAAGTATTGCTCTTCCTGACATAGAACAGTAGTCGTTATAATATACATCAAGTATTGCTCTTCCTGACATAGAACAGTAATCGTTATAATATACATCAAGTATTGTTCTTCCTGACATAGAACAGTAGTCGTAATAATATACATCAAGTATTGCTCTTCCTGACATAGAACAGTAGTCGTTATAATATACATCAAGTATTGTTCTTCCTGACATAGAACAGTAGTCGTAATAATATACATCAAGTATTGCTCTTCCTGACATAGAACAGTAGTCGTTATAATATACATCAAGTATTGTTCTTCCTGACATAGAACAGTAGTCGTAATAATATACATCAAGTATTGTTCTTCCTGACATAGAACAGTAGTCGTTATAATATACATCAAGTATTGTTCTTCCTGACATAGAACAGTAGTCGTAATAATATACATCAAGTATTGCTCTTCCTGACATAGAACAGTAGTCGTTATAATATACATCAAGTATTGTTCTTCCTGACATAGAACAGTAGTCGTAATAATATACATCAAGTATTGCTCTTCCTGACATAGAACAGTAGTCGTTATAATATACATCAAGTATTGCTCTTCCTGACATAGAACAGTAGTCGTTATAATATACATCAAGTATTGTTCTTCCTGACATAGAACAGTAGTCGTAATAATATACATCAAGTATTGCTCTTCCTGACATAGAACAGTAGTCGTTATAATATACATCAAGTATTGTTCTTCCTGACATAGAACAGTAGTCGATATAATATACATCAAGTATTGCTCTTCCTGACATAGAACAGTAGTCGTTATAATATACATCAAGTATTGCTCTTCCTGACATAGAACAGTAATCGTTATAATATACATCAAGTATTGTTCTTCCTGACATAGAACAGTAGTCGTAATAATATACATCAAGTATTGCTCTTCCTGACATAGAACAGTAGTCGTTATAATATACATCAAGTATTGCTCTTCCTGACATAGAACAGTAATCGTTATAATATACATCAAGTATTGCTCTTCCTGACATAGAACAGTAGTGGTAATAATATACATCAAGTATTGCTCTTCCTGACATAGAACAGTAATCGTTATAATATACATCAAGTATTGCTCTTCCTGACATAGAACAGTAGTCGTTATAATATACATCAAGTATTGCTCTTCCTGACATAGAACAGTTGTCGTTATAATATACATCAAGTATTGCTCTTCCTGACATAGAACAGTAGTCGTTATAATATACATCAAGTATTGCTCTTCCTGACATAGAACAGTTGTCGTTATAATATACATCAAGTATTGTTCTTCCTGACATAGAACAGTAGTCGTTATAATATACATCAAGTATTGCTCTTCCTGACATAGAACAGTAGTCGTTATAATATACATCAAGTATTGTTCTTCCTGACATAGAACAGTAGTCGTAATAATATACATCAAGTATTGCTCTTCCTGACATAGAACAGTAGTCGTAATAATAGTCCAGTCTGCAGCTACCTGCTCTTACGATTGCATTATAGGGTCTTGCATGCACCAACAATGGCGGCGTCTTTCCGATATGGTGGAGAAAACAAAGCGCTATAGAGATAAATCTTTTGTGTGTACCAATCCTTCAAAATTACTTTGTTTACTATATTATGTTGATGTTAGATATACCGCCTCAGTGGTGTAGTAGTATAGCGTCCGCGTCGGTGCGGGAGGTCCTGGGTTCGATCCCGACCAGGTCATACCAACTACTTTATAAATGGCAGTAATGACTGCTGCCTTGGCGCTCTGGGTTGCAGGATTAGCATAACGACTGAATGACTGGTTCCAGGATAAATGGCCAAGTAGTACTGGTAACTTAACCAGGGAATGCCGAGATATAACATAACAAATGTTGAAAGCGGCGTTAACACCAAACATCCAATCAATCAATCAATCAATCAATCAATCAATCAATCAATCAATCAATAAATCAATCAATCAATGATCTAAGATATCATGTCGTATTGGTCTGTTGTAGAATGTACGCAAATGAACTATATATTTATTGGGTTTCACAAGTACAAACTGTACTAGGCCAGACAGTACTACAGTATATGCTATCCATGCTACCTGCAATTTCTAACCGTTTATCATATGCCGAGTAGAAACAAAAAGTGGACATCCGGTAACTCTTGCGTTCGAGCACCAGCGCTGCATTTTGTCGCGAAGATGAAAGTCAAATGTCCATAACTGATACATGCTAACAACCTAGACTCCGCTGAGACCGCGCGTGGTCACCGGCTGATTTGTGTCTTAACTGTATACACGTGCAACATGAGCATTGTTTTCTCAATCCACGGTTCACAATATTTGTCCAACTTCCTCTTTTAAACACATTTTGATTGGCTAAGCCAAAAACTAGTAAAGCATGAAACTGAGGTTTATTTTACCTATTCGTAGAAAACCTTGAAAAATGCTGCACATTTATTCTAAAAATAGCTACTGGCAAATTCTTTTTAACTTATTGACCGTATTGTCAAAACAATCCACGTATACTTGTTAAAACGCCTCGCATTTTGAAAGACTTGAATTCACTTATCCTTTCCCAGACGCATTCATATTTTAACACATCTACAGCAGATAAATATTGTAAACAAGTTGTCTATAGTTTTGCCGAACTGTTGAAGTCGTCCGCTTCACATGCGTTGTGAGACAGGGCTAATCGACCTGTTTTTATAGTAATGGATATTTCATTCAGCGACAGCTCAGAATGGATATTTCATTCAGCGACAGCTCAGAATGGATATTTCAGCGACCGCTCAGAATGGATATTTCAGCGACGGCTCAGTAATGGATATTTCAGCGACGGCTCAGTAATGGATATTTCATTCAGAGTCGGCTCAGTAATGGATATTTCATTCATAGTCGGCTCAGTAATGGATATGTCGTTCAGCGACAGCTCAGTAATAGATATTTCATTCAGCGACAGCTCAGAATGGATATTTCATTCAGCGACAGCTCAGAATGGATATTTCATTCAGCGACAGCTCAGAATGGATATTTCATTCAGCGACAGCTCAGAATGGATATGTAACAACGAATATACTGTTTGAACGTGGTTAAACATATCCACTATTTCGAAGATGTTTACCCTTTTACCTCGCGAAGACGCATATGCAGCAGACGACTTTCGAAAAAAGGAGAAGTTGCTCATAAAGAAATAAAACTGTTTTCAATGATACTTTCATTTGTGAAGATTTTCCATATTTTGCTTGAATGTTTTAAAAGTCGACCGCAGAATATTTGTTGTATGTGGGCAAGTGTTAAACATTTACATGTACCTTATTGAACCATTTCGTTTGCTATAAAAAGGCCCTAGCAAACAAACATGTTACAAATTGGAAACGTTAAACCATAATTGTAATATAATATTATGTTGACAAAGTTATGGGGAAGTAAGATTTATTATTAGAAGAGTTCAATGCCGTCTGTTTCAGGGAAAGCTATTTCAGCGCCGAAATTTCTAAAGTAGACCATTCCATGGTCAAATACGGGCGATTCTATTTTTCATGTAATAAGACATTTAGAATATTTGTATAGCTAAAAGGAAAACAATTCTGATTTCAGGTGAGACATATCGTTACGACCTGGCTCACCTGTTGTTTGCAAAAAGCTCCGTATTTGGATTTGCGAAGAGTTTAATATACAGATCACTATAAAGATGAAAGTCCGATCTTCTAATTTTTCAATTAAGAAAATATGTAACATTAACAGGACGAAAAAAATCCCATTTTCCCGTTTTCCGACAATATTTGACCTTTCAGACTCTTTTTGAGGTGTATTAGGCATATTCCAATTGCTCAAAATTTCTTTTTTTTGTCAAACTGCTTTCAACAATGTTCAATAAAATGACTTTCATTTATAGATATTACCAATATTTTGCTTAGATGTTGCAATACGGATTTCAAATCGAGGGCTTGGCGTGAAACGGTTGTAACTAAAAACCTATTTTGAAAACCCTGGTTTCGGGGCAATTTTGACCCTTTTGTAAACAATGCAAATTTAGATGCCATTGCTCAGAACGAGCAAAGGCACATTTTACAATGAAAAATGATTTAACGCTTATGAAGACTTTATGGCCTGGTGATTAAACTTGGTAAAAAAATACCGATTTTAGTTACAACTGTTTCACACCAAGCCCTCGAAATGCTTGAGAAAAACATCATTGTCACTTGCGACAGTCTTCTACCGCCAATGAACTGAATAGTATATGTGGGAAGGTAGATATTTGCCTGGGAAGAATGTTGTGTTGCGAACTCGTTAGGTGAACTGGCCGCCGTGATAACATTGAAACACCGTTGTAATCGGCGTAGGAAACTTCAATCAACCAATGTTAAAATGTCACAATGAAGAAAGAGCAACTAGATCACTTTAGCATTGTGTTTATTTCCTCTTTTCCCTGAAAGAACCAAGAAAAATGAGCCGTTCCACGAGAAAACCAACAATGTGGAATCTGCGTAAAGTATCGACCCGGATCAGCATAAGCTTGCCGCGCAGGCTAATCCGAACAGTCAATGTTCGCCTCCTGTGGATTTTCAGTATCAGAAATCATTACCCTATACCTATATCCACCTGAAACGGAATGTGTCGGTCCGAATTAGCCTGCGCGGAATGGGCAGGCTGATCTGGGTCGATACATTACGCAGAGGCCATCATGTTGGTTCTCAAATCTCATCTGAATCTCAAATCACTACTTTTCCAATATATGCTTTTCGAAAAATAACTGTAGCCATGATATGACTGAAATAATGTTGAAAACAGCGTTAAACAGTTTCCAATCTGGGAGGGGGGATCATGCTAATTCTCACACTATTTTAAACATTCCCTCCTAAATGTGTATGGAAGGGGAGATTTGTTTTTAGATAATTGCATTAAATTGTTCATAAAATAAATTTTGCAACGAAATCCCCCCTTGTTTTCGAATCGTAGAACCCCAAATAAAACAAACAAAACAATCACAAGAAATCGTTCATAATTGAGTCGTGACAAATGTATTTTGTTAAGAGTGTGAACAGTCATACCTCGAGTGAGACTTGATAAAAACAGATGTGTACCTGCATTAGTAATTCGCCTAAGTGAATGTAGATGATGCAAACTTGAGTTTTAATGGGACCCCAATTCGTTAGGCGCGACTTACTCGAATGACTAAAGCCCAGTAGAGTGTAGCTGTCTTGCCGTTGCATGATGTAGTTTCGCCAATGTCAAAGTTGAAATCATACGACGTATAACCAAGGGTTTACCTCATTGCAATTATTTTTAAGAGGCGTAATTATGGAGAAAACAAAAAGAAGTTAAAGCAATGGTAGTAAGATTTTGACTCAGAGCTAGAAATAGTATGGAGAAAACGTATAAATTGCTCTTCTGCATCAGAGATAGTAAAACTCTTCTGATTTTCGAGGCCGAGCCCCGGTAGATCATTCGGTAGCGACGCGGCCTGTCAATCAAGGGGTTGTGAGTTCGAACCCAAGTTCGGGCAATATTCTTTCCGACGTTTGACAAAAGTTACTGTGAAATATATCATTCGTCTTCCACCAATGGACTAACAGTCTATGTGGAAAAGCAGCCAGTTGCTTGAAAAGTATGTTGTGTGGAGTACTGGTGTGAGAAAGCCAAGATATATATGAGTAGGTGAACTGGCCGCCGAGATAGGAATTAACAAATATATTTAAATCGGCGCTAAACCCTTATAAATCAACTAATTGTAAGTAAAACATAAATACTTTAACTCTTCCAGCGCCGAATTGTTTAAAGTAGACTCTTCCATGTTCAAAATCGGGCCTCTCAATAGTTCATGTAAAAACAGTTTGGATAATTTTGATAATTAAAAGGCAAACAATGCTGATTTCAGGTGAGACAGCTCGTTACGAGCTGACTCATCTGAATCTGTATTGTTTGCAAAAACCTCACTATTGCCTTTGGCGCTGAAAGAGTTGAAAAAACCATATTTCATCATTTTTGTTTCTCAAATATTTAACAAAACATGAATAGTGGAATATATCTACAGTACATACACATTTTCATTGCTGACTAACACTACGTGTTAAGACATAACATCATTTGGCTTTTTTTTTTATTAAGAAAGCAAAAATGATGAAACACGCTATAAAGTATTCAAGTATGAATAAACGTTATGTGTCTTTAATGGAATTTAGGCCTGGGTCTATACCATGTTTTATCTGAATATATATATATATATATATATGGCTATGGACACTTCCAAATGCAAAGCTGGACAAGTCCATTTTCAAAATTCAACATTGAATGGGTTAAGATTGGTGTAGATATAGGGTTAAAAACCTACTGGACCAAAAACAATCAATGTCGTGTTTCAGTTTCGTTACGTCAGACCTAGGATCCCCTTCTAAATTTGTAAATTTCACGTTTGTTGATTTGTCGAGGAATGTAAACTATTATCCAATGGGATACGCCAAGTTACGTCACAGTAAAAGCGACCCTCGACACTCTACGTTCAGCAAGGATTCAGACCAGTGTGTGTATCTCCGCGGTCTGATCAGACCCTACACGTATCTAGAAAGAGTCCGTGTAGTAATTAATGGGCTCAGGCAACACTACAATTGTCGATTTTGAAAACTTCAAACTGTCAGTGTTCGTGTGACTTGGATAGTTTTAAAATGACTAGGAATGTATTTCAATGCAAATCAATGAATGAATACATTATTATGTAGATGTGGTTTTCAAGGTGTATCCTCTCTTTTGACATCAATCTACACGTTTCTATAAGCATTTTTCGCATTCAACAAACCCAGACACGTTTGAAAACATCTGGGTTAATTAACATAGGGACAATCTATAAAATTGAAAGTATAATTACTGAACAGAGTTGAAAACATTATGACAAAAGATGAAAGTAATATCACGTCGTTTCCTGACATCGGACCGGTATTAACGGTTTAACCACAGGGACGTGCTCCTCTAAAACTAAATATGACCCTATGCATATGCATAGGGTCATATTTAGTTTTAGAGGAGCACGTCCCTGTGCATAGGGTCATATTTAGTTTTAGAGGAGCACGTCCCTGTGCATAGGGTCATATTTAGTTTTAGAGGAGCACGTCCCTGTGGTTTAATTTATCCTGACACCGATGCACCAGTCGAACGTGCTATCCCTGCAACCCTGAGCCCCAATGAGGGAAGCCATTACTAACATTTCTCGAGTCTTTGGGATGACCCGAACGGGGATTAAACCAAGGTCTCCCGCGTACAGGGCGCACGTTCTATCACCCTGACCACGCAGTCGATATATTCATATGTCAAAGGGAGGCTCACAATTAATATTTGATAATTTCCTTTTCCATGTAATATGATAACATGTTGTTGTAAATTGATTGCAGTGAAACGTTTTATTCAATATAACATTGCAACCCTTGTCATATAATGAAGCAATGTCCGAAATAATGCTATTCGTTTTTAATATTTCCTGAAGCATGTTGTCGATCCATTCAATGTCAAACGTTAATCGCATTTTTAAACTGTGGCATATTGCTGATCTTTTGAAATAGCCCTTGACTTTGAGAGCGACTTTCCAAAAAGAAAACCGACCGTACTGCATTCAAACGTTCTGGTTTGACTTTGCACTATTCGTTAAATATCAATTGAAAGTGTCAAATAAACGTGTATGGATGACGCATGCACTTTTTTTCCAACATGGTAACGTTAAAGTTAGTTTTCGAAGACCACTACTCATTTTGATGATTTGTAGTCAAATAATTGTTAAGAGGTTACACAGCATGTATGTATGTTTAGGTTATTGAATCTGTATGGGAAAATAGTGTGGTGGGCGAGTCCCTTGGCTGACCTGCCAGAGCTTGCTCAATATTTTCCCATTCAATAACTGCAATAACCTTTTTTTTGTATACTTGGATATGCAAATACATGTAAGAGAAAGTTTAAGCGTCCGCCTGTCCCACCTTGGCGCTTGGAGTTATTTTTACGAATGGGTCGCTGGTGTCAGGATAAGTGGACCAGTTGTACCAGTAACTTACCCAGGAAACTCCGTGATATAACTGCAACATTATTGAAAGTGGCGTAAAACGCCTTACAAATTGACTCAAAGATTAAAAGGGAAAAAACACTACGATAACACGTTAAATTCACTTTACCCTTTCCATCATACAGACGCTTTTTGACATCAATGCAACAGATAACTTTTTAAAACATTTTGACAAAAGGAGAAATTGCTCATGATGAGCAATTTGTCCTTCAGCCGCAATGTTTTCAACTCTATTTAATAATATAGCTCTCATTTTTTGTCAATTTGTTTTCAAAGTCGTCTGCTGGAGAATTGGGAATCTGCCGTCGTCGAGTGGTTAGCGTCGGGGATCTGGATTTAGAACCGGGCGTCCGACGGTCATGGTGGAGTGCACATTTTCTAGCCTTGTACTAGTTTGTTTACCCAGGAATCATGAATAAAGTGAACTGTCGCCATGATATAACTGCAATAATGTTGAAAACGGCGTTAAACTCCAATCAAACAAAACAACAAACAAACTGCTGCAGATTTGTTGTATATGAGTAAGGTTTAAACACTATATTTACGTGTGATCATATCCTTGACCTATTTTCACTGTCAACGTGCATTGTTCAGTTCAAGAATATTATCAGTTTGTCGCTGCTCTATCTACATTCATCTTTAAACCCTTTCCCCCCTACAGACGTTTTCTGACGCCTCTGCAGTAGACGAATTTTGAGATTATTGTGGTTAAAGAGAAATTTCTAACAATGAGTATTTTTTTTTGTCACAACGTGTTCAACTTAATGCAATGATTAGAATTACTTAGATAGAGATGATCCATATTTTTACTTAACCATTTCCCACATACTAAAAAATCTGCAGCGGACAAAAACATGAAAAACATCAATAAAAGATGCCTTATTTGTTAAATAAAGTTGAAAACATTGTGGCCAAAGAAGAAATTGCTCACATGAGCAATTTCACCTTTGGCCGCAATGTTTTTAAAAGTCGTCTGCTGTTATTGCGTCAAATTGCGTCTGCAGCTGGGAAATGGTTAAATGTTTACAAAGTCGTCTGTTGCACATGTGTTGTATGTTGGGAAGGATTGACAGCAAAATTGCCTGACTTGGGGTTGTTTCGCATTTAAGCACATCTCTACATGAACTGGCGATCAGACACGTGTTATCACCGAACATTCAGATCCGATTGCATCTTCGCACACGTGACCTGGATTTGCGATCTTCTCTGGCCGCGATCACGATGTTTGAAAGATCTTTAACTCACTTGTTCATTTTTCCTTTACCAAAGATTACACTCGACCAAACATTCAAATAGGTTACCCTTTTAACGCTTTCCCACATAATACAATCTGCAGAAGATGACTTTGAAAGTATCTTCGAAGCCATATGGAAAAGCTCTAAATATTAACGTGTTATTTTAATGAATAGAGTTAATTATATAGTGAGAAAGAAGACGTTGCCACATGTTTTCAAACACGTTACAACGTGTCTCTTTGTGGGCAAGGCACATTTCCTCGCCCCATACCGGTATGTTTCCCCAGGGATCATGGATAAGTGAAATCTCGCCGTGATATAACTGAAATAATGTTGAAAACGTGCACATTAACAATATACAGTTGTAAATCACCATGATCGTAAAGTAAAGCGTAACACCGTCTATACACTGACAGCGCAAGCAAATCGGGTACCAGTCCTCTAGGTATTACGGGTTTTCCCAAGATTTCGTAAACATTATGCGGACGACATATTCGGGCGATCTATTGTGACTGACGAGCTAATTGTTTTATTAAATAATTCGTTTCCGTTTAGGCAGTTTGCTGCTGCTGTTCTAATTGACGTTTTACGCATGTGCTTGTATACTTAGTGTTGTTAAATACTCCTGTTAGTGCTCTTAACTTCAATGTCAAGGTAGGACACTTTCGTTTTAGATTAACTGCACCACTGCACCGTGTGGGTCTATTTTCACATTCAATTCCTAGAATTCGACAGGGGCCGCGCTCGGATATCTGTTTACAGTCAGTTTTGAAACCTCAAATCATATTTACCCGCCTTATTAAACGAACGACACTTGCAAATTTGGATGACATTCACTAATTGTGTTGCTGTTATATTTTGTGATTTTTATGTGATTGTTCTTTAATATTATTAATTTGTGATTACCAAATAAGTATTATATTTAAAAAGCATTGATCTAACAGTTCGTGATATCGTTTAAACTGTGCATCCATTTAATAAAACATTTTGAAGACAATTTCCGTTGAGTTATGACATAGGCCTACTACAGACTATTAAATGAATGTTCTATTATTTCAAACAGTAACTGCCCGTATATTGAAGTGCATATTTACTATACACCGATAACATGTAGTTCATCGTGTAGTACAATTATAAAATCCCCGATGTGTTAAGATAACATGGATGTGTGCAGTTGAAGAATTATGTGTA
>JASEVX010001212.1:0-19878 GCA_031761405.1 Serripes groenlandicus | reverse complement strand
CAAACGTCATGGCTTAATATTCTTTGCATAATCTTGATGTACAAATCTCATTCTAAAAGGAATGTTTTATGCCCTCAAAATAATATCACTATTTAGTACATCTATAATCCGATGATAGAAACAAGGATATGTCAATTTAGATTCGCTTAGATGCTGTTAAGGTCTAATTTGCGCTATAAAGAAAAAGACAAAAATTCTAACGGTTCAAGAAGAAGATTATTGCAGATTACGCTGCCAACATTATACAGCAAACAAAACCTGTTTTACATCGTCAAGAATGCATGCCAGATGTAGTTTACAACGGAAAGCGCTAAATGAGCTGGAAAACATGACAACCGAACATCGGAGATTCTGAAATCGAGGGTAATTACGATTAACCCTTTCAGCGCCGAATTGTTTAAAGTAGACTCTTCCATGTTCAAAACTCGGACGACTCTATTTTCATGTTTTCGGATTTTTGGAATATTTTTATAACTCACAGCCAAACAATGCAGAGTTCAGGTGAGACAGCTCGTTACGAGCTGACTCACCTGAATCTGTATTGTTTGCAAAAAGCTCAATATTGCCTTTGGCGCTGAACGAGTTAAGCGACTATGAAAGTAAGTAAGTGAGTTGTTTAGTAGTGTGACAAATGTTACATCAAACAATTTAAGAGTATAAATTCATCATTTAACAATTATTATTTCACACTTTTATCCAGGTCACATTGACCAAAACCATAAATATGGATGAACTTGATTAAACTTCGAAGATGTGCAGGCTGATGTGGATTTGCGCTGATTCTTTTGTGTCAATAAGCCCAAATAATCGTTGAATATCTAAAGTTTTAAGTTGAAATCTTGCTAATAAAGAAATGAAAAATATTAAATTATCAAGTATGCGTTACATAATTTGAAGAATTTCCCTGATATTAGAATTTTAAAAGATGTTTATTAAATATTTACTGTCATTATTTCATATCTACTATGTGTAATCTTAGGTAATAGGATCATAATTCTCTTTTCAAATAAAACATGTTTGAATATGGCTTTTAATCAAATTGTTTTAATACATAATTTGAAGGAAAGGTATAATTTATGTTAACCATTTCCCACATTAAAACGCAATTGACGAAACTTTATATTACTGTTTTAATTCTAATAAAGTATATATTGGTATATGTTAACCGTTTCCAACATGAAGATGCATACTGACGACATTTTGTAACACTGTTTTAATTTTTGTTAAATAAGTATGCTGTTATCTAAACATATTTCTCATATAAGTGTCCAGCCGTCTGCTGCAGATTTTGTGTGTGATTGACAGGGTTACAAAAGATCCCCCAATCGGACCTCGACTTTCACACGAGGTTTTTCTATTTCGGATATATTATCTTTCACGCCAGGTTTTTTACGTTTAGTTAAACCTTACATGAAAGCGATAATTTGCTTTCAAACATAAGCTTTTTATCTCTTTGAAGTCGAACATAATTGTTAACTTGCTTAACAAGCGAAAATCAAAAGGAACTATTCAACCAATACATCATAAATCTTCAATTCCAAATATCTAATAAAACCCTTGTTAATCCTCCAATACAGACACGGGCTTCGTGACTTCGATTTGGAAACTTATATGAACCTCGTTATCCCTTTCCCTCATATATACGCATCAGCAGACGGTTCTTTGGAAACATAGTGACAAAAAGAAGAAATTGCTCAAAACGAGCAATTTCTCCTATTGCCACAATGTTTTCCACTTTTAGTCATAGGTTATCCGTTCAACTATAGAGATTTTCCATTTTTTGAAAAAAAATGTTCAAAATCGTCTGCTGCAGAATTGTCGTATGAGGGAAAGGGTTATACAAAGACAGGTCTCAGAACCGTTCGTACGCCTTTCCCACGAGCAAGTCGTCTCGGCGGTGTAGTGGTAGAGAGTCCGCCTCGGGTGCGGACGGCCGTGGGTTCGATCCCCGGCCGGGTTATATCATATACTTTAAACACGGTAGTAATGGCTCCCCTCCTTGGAGTTCAGGGTTACGGGGTTAGCATTACGACTGACTGGCTGGTGTCAAGACTAGCATTACTGGTAACTAACCTGTATGCGCCTTCTGACACATCTGCAGCAGACGACTTTTGAAAACAGTGTTACAAAAGAACGAATAGCTCATAATTAACAATTTCAACTTGTGTAACAATGTTGTCAACTTTCTTTTATAATTATACTAAATAAAGCAGGGGCGTAGCTCCATTTAGGCACTGTGGGCACGTGCCTTCACATTTGTTCTCAAAATGCCCCAAAAATGCAGCTGCGGCGATAGACATCTGCGTAATGTATCGACCAGATCAGCCTGCGCTGTCCGCGCAGACTGATCCGGCCGACACATTCCGTCTTAGGGGGATAAATGTATAGAGTAGTGATTCCTGAAACAGAAAATAATCCACAGGAGGCGAAAAGTGTCTATCCGGGTAGGCCTGTGTGGCATGCTTAGGCTGATCCGATCGATACTTTACGCAGAGTCCACAATATTGATTCTCTCACGAGACGGCCTACACATTGATTATTGCAAAGCTACGCCCCTGGAAAGTTTCCTCTTTTTACTTTTACGTATATGTTTTCCAAGTCGTTTGAAATTTGCTGTATGCACACCTGCGTCAGCATAACTTATATGATTAAAGCTAGAGTCAATTTTTTAAAAACTTCCGAGACAAAACTATGAAATCTTGATAATTGGAATTCGCCAATAAATATTTTAGATTTTTAATTGTCTATTCATGCTGAATCAAAAGTGACAGGACTGAGTTGCAAGACGAATACAGGCGCATGCACTTACTTAGAGAGTCCGAACCATGAAGCACACTATTTTCCCTCGATTATTGTAGATCCAGATGGACTTGTGTGTAGTAAAATAATCTGAATTTCGACTATCTTTTTTTTTGTTTTCCGTAGACGAACGATAATGGCATTTCACACCACTTACATAGAGAGCTTCACATAGTTCAGAAGGAAACGGGCCATCTAAGGTCATGGCGAAGGTTGATGGAGTCGAAGACATGCTAAATTGAGAAAAACAGTTACAAACGGCAAGTAGATTCATGACGCATTAAACTCACTTTCTCATTATATGAGCCGTCCCGCGAGAAAACCAACATTGTAGACTCTGCGTTAAGTATCGACCCGGATCAGCCTAAGCATGTGGTGCAGGTTACCCGGACAGACACACTTTCCTTCTGTGTATTTTCTGTTTTAGGGATCATTACTCTATATCTCTATACCCCTGAGACGGAAAGTGTCGGCCCGGATTAGCCTTCGAGGATTGCGCAGGCTGATCCGGGTCGATATATTACGCAGAGTCCATAATGTTGGTTTTCTCGTAGAGCCGATCATATTAAGGTAAACGAGCATTGCCCTGCAAAAAACAGCCTTATCTGTAGTATTACATGTGCGTGCGCATTCGTGTCACGTATTTAAATGTATACTGCTTTACAGAAGTTTCGTTAGACCTTCTATGACTAGCAGGCGAACAATGCAGAGTAAGATTACACTTCGTGGGTGTGCTGGCTGATCTGGATCTTCTCTGTTTGATAATTCATTATGGCGCTAATATAGATAGACTTTATTCAGAAAAAGGGCAAGTTGTATGAAAACAGTTCTAGCCCTGCCGTTGCCAGCACTTTTTCAATCCGATAATGATTTAAGAGAGGGATTATGAGGTTAAATTAATCATTGTTTTATAACGTATTGACTGGCAGTTTAATCTCCTTTTAATAGTAATGTCTGATAACTAATCTTGATTCCCCACTGGCAGTTCGCTTAAACAATTCCTTATTTTAGAAAACACAACATAATAGCTATAGTCATCACATGCTTATTTTATGTTCCCAAATCCTAACTGACCTTCACACTTGTTGGTACCTTTGGTACTGTAATACAGTAGGAAAACACAAAGCTTGGGGGGGGGGGGGGGGGGGGGGGGGGGGGGGGTATTATTTCAGCGATAATATTGGGCGTAATAGATGGTATCAATTTTGTTTTTATTTCTAAAAAAAATATATCTTCTCCGTTTAAAAGCTTTGAAGAATAGATCGTGTGAAAGACCGCTTGTAAGTAGTAGTTTACATCATAACGCTGGAATAAAGATTAACATCAATCAAACGCCGTTGTAAGAACGGAGATTAGCCAGCTCTACATTAATCTGTTTCTTGTCAAACAATTAATTTACTTATCAGTTTCTTGTCAAGAAATTAATTCATAATCTTGTTAGAATGGTATCATTATGCCAACGAAACTTCTAAAGAATACAATTGGATTAACCAATTTATTACAAGATACAAGATATTCGATTTCTCTTAATTGATAAGTATTAACACTTTCATATAAGTGTTGTTCATTATATTGTGTTTAATCAAATTATTTTCTCTAAAATATGTTATTTCTGTAAAATAATGTCTAAATGAGCTGGTAAGGCCAAATTGAAGATTATTTAACTAAACTAAGCTAAACTGTAACATTGAGTTACTAATACGAGTAAGATAGAGATTCATAGTTTGAAAGCGCTCTAAAGGAATTTTGCAGTATATTAGTGTATACATATACTATGTGTGTGAAGTTGGCTTTGTGATCGGTCATCGGCCATCAGTGTCTCACGACAAAAACCGGAACGCCGACCTGGAACACCGAGCTCGGCCATCGGTCTTCGAATTTATATAGCAATTTGAACGCCGACCTGGTACACTGAGCTCGGCCATCGGTCTTTGAATGTATATACTAATGTGTCATGGGAGTCGCGCCCCTTTAAGTCAAACTAAAATAATGTGATGTGAATTACTTGAAAACTATTTTAGTGCATCTTATCTTTTGGTGATAAACATAATTAATTGGTTCATTTTTGTCGCTTATTAATTAATAGCACAGGTTATGTATTCAAGTACTTGGTGCCGGATTAAGTGTAATACAGATTAGCTCTGGCTTCCAGATTATTGCTTTGGCCCGTCCACCTCTGATAACTGTATACTATGTAACAAAACATTCTACCGACGAAGTATGTTAAATCAATTTATTTATACTCAGAGTTTAAAACGGGATATTCGAAATTATGTTAACACAATATTTTCCTTGAAAGTCGACCTCATCGGACCAACAGTTAAAATGAACTTGTAAAATTGTATATTCAAGATCTTACGTTTTCCCTGAACTGTTTTCAAATCAAACGACTCTAAAATACGTACGGTACAGAAGAAGCACATGCGTTCACGATATTATTTTGTCTTGTCTACTTTATAACGGTACCCCGCGATCATCGAGAGAAACTAGATGTACTATAATGCCTCGATAGAAGCTCTGTGGTATAACTGCAAACATGTTAAAAGCGATAAAAAACACCATAAAGACAACATCGAGGGCTTGGCGTGAAACGGTTGTAACTCAAAACCTATTTTGAAAACCCTGGATTAGGGGCAATTTTGACCCTTTTGTAAACAATGCAAATTTAGGTGCCATTGCTCAGAACGAGCAATGGCACCTAAATTTCCATTGTTTACCAAGAAAAATGATTTAACGCTTATAAAGACTTTATGGCGAGGTAAATAACCTTGGTAAAAAAATACAAATATTAGTTACAACCGTTTCACACCAAGCCCTCGACATGTCGTTGATCATTTGAGCCGTCATGCGATTAAACCAACATTGTGGACTTTTGGTAAAGCATGCCGCGCAAGCTTACCCGGTTAGACACTTTTCGCCTCCTGTGATTTTCTGTTTCAGGAATAATTACTCTATACCTCTATATCCCTGAGACGGAATGTGTCGGCCGGATCAGTCTGCGCGGACAGCGCAGGCTGATCTGGTCGATACATTACGCAGATGATTTGAGCCGTCATGCGATTAAACCAACATTGTGGACTCTTGGTAAAGCATGCCGCGCAAGCTTACCCGGATAGACACTTTTCGCCTCCTGTGATTTTCTGTTTCAGGAATAATGACTCTATACCTCTATATCCCTGAGACGGAATGTGTCGGCCGGATCAGTCTGCGCGGACAGCGCAGGCTGATCTGGTCGATACATTACGCAGATGATTTGAGCCGTCATGCGATTAAACCAACATTGTGGACTTTTGGTAAAGCATGCCGCGCAAACTTACCCGGATAGACACTTTTCGCCTCCTGTGATGTTTTTGTTTCAGGAATCATTACTCTACACATCTATCCCCATGAGACGGAATGTGTCGGTCCGGATCAGTATGCGCGGGCAGCGCAGGCTGATATGGGTCGATACATTACGCAGAGACCATAACGTTAGTTTGCTCGCGGGACGGCTTATTTGACGTTTCGTTTTAATCCTGAAGTATAACTCACACTTGTTTCTCCGTTTAAAACCAATACTTCTCCTTTACAAACGAACAGTGTAAATGTCAAAGTTTACCAAAATCAACCGCGGACAGACCAAAGAGCCTCTTCTTACAGCTTTGTCTCCATATACATGAGTGAGTGAGTATACCTTCAACGGACTGCACTGACTATGTGCCAAAGAGTTCAAACATATTGTAAATATGTACAGGATGAACTTTAACTGTTTGATATGATCATCGTTGATATTGTGACCTTGTCTGGGTACTAACAACTAAAGTAAATGTACGTAGAAGGCCCGTTTCGGCACAGACTGATTGTGTGCAAAAAATGACGGAACCATTGTTGCTGATTTCTTCATGGCATGATTAAAGTCCTTTCGACCTCAATTGTTTTCATTATTTTAGAGCTGAGAGGTAATTGACATTGAAGAAATTGATATTTGACAGTTGCAACACATTTTTAAATTTACATAAATGGAAAAATTAAGTAAAACATGAAAACCTATCCACTAGTTAAACATGGAATAAATAAGGACAGATAAACGCTCACAAGCAAATCATCGTAAATCATAATCAATGTATAATACAATAAATAACGTGCAACCAGTTGGTCGTGCAATTGCGACATTTATTCCATATTACATTTCGTATTTCCCATAAAATACAGAGCTACAAAAAAGGAAAATGTCGGCACGTATTGACGTATAGAGTTTTAAAGACAGATAAACTATCACAGATTATTACATTAGCAAAATGCCATACCGGTTTCTTTTTCGAGTCCCAGTGGAGAAAATGTCACATACACCAAGCGTGAATAAATAGGGGTATCAACAGATATAATTTACTTAGTCTCTTATTTCTGGGAAACTACATTAACCCTTCCTTTTTTCACTTGCAGCACGTCTGCAGCAGTCGACTTTGAATGACGTTTAGGGGAAATCTGGAAAAATGTTATAATTAAAAAGATATGAAAACATTGTACAATGTATCATGGGGAGAAAGTCCTCTTTATGAGCAATTTCTGCTTTTGCTAAAAAAACTTTCAAAAGTCGTCTTTTTCAGAGGCTCCAAAATGTGTATTTCTGTGAGAAAGGTTGAACCTTATAATTGTTTTACCTTGCCACACCAAAAGTACCTTTGTCGACCTTTTCTTTTCGATCTTCATTTCAATGCCCATTTATATATACATAACAGAATATGGAACAACCATCTTTAGTGTTAATATATTTTTTTTACAAAAATATATATTTTTTATTAAATATATCTATAGATCTCTGAATTGTCAAATGTTTAGCTCAACCTAGTTTTCCAGAATGTTTTTGTTTCTAAATTAGTTAAGAGTTAGATTTTTTAAATATTAGTAACTTTATTCAGATAGATAATTTTCAAGATTCTAATTTTATTTGACGTTTATATAATGTACATGCAAACATGAGGGTTCTCGTGCTTATACTGCGTTAGACATACCAATTATTCACTTAACAAGTATCTACTGTGTCTTAACACATCGGTGAAATAAATTCCCAAACAATTATGAATCCTTAACCCTTTCCCACATTCAACAAATCTGCAGACGACTTTGAAAACATAGTGACAAAAACCTGATGCAATGTTTTCAAAAGTCGTCTGCTGCTATTGCGTCTGCAGGTGGGGAAGGGTTAACCTAACCCTCCTTCCTACAGGCCGACAGGTTATGACGTATCCGCGGCAGACAACGTTTGAAAATAAGGACGATATATCTAGTACTGAGAAATGTCTGCGTTTGAAAAACATGTGTACAGCTCTTATGAAAAAAAAACAAAAAAAAAACATCCTTTAAAATGTAGAGATTTTCCTTCTTTTTGATAAGATACCTAATCACTAGTAATATTCAATTTCCTTTTATAGATGCCATTTGGACTCCATGCGTTTGGGGATTGCTCAGAAAAAACACGTTTATATCTTTTTGTGAGGTCTACGCACCGTCCTCTTGAGTCTAGATACAGTTGTTTAAATGCTCGTTTTGTTTGTCGAATGAAATTGCACAATTCATTCAAGCGCACGGTTCTACTTTCAAAATGTTTACTATATATATACAAGAAGAATTTTGATGCAAAGCATCAAAGACGCCGCGCATGATTTTGAAGCATGACTTACAGGAAGCAGATGCAGTACAGTACATTTAAATAACCTGTGCAAGCAGACAGGATGTAATTATTTCGAACAAGAAGGCCAAATGTCCCTTTACGTTAAACAAGAAGGCCAAGATGTGCATCTATTCTCCTTCAAGTTTAGCAGAAGTATGATAGCAAAAGCGGGAGTATATCAACAAAAAATACAAAGTAATTAAAAAAAAAAAGAAGATATTTATAATCAAGATTGAGCATTATGAAAGTTCACATGTATAGTCAACATATAGCAAGAACTATTAAGTCTGTTTTGTTTGTTTGTAATGTCACTTTAATTGTTTTGAACATGCCAGTAAACAAAAGAAAATGGTCAAGTCAGTTCCCCAAGAGCAAAGAGCGAAAACCGGTTGGTACGAATCGTTCATCTCGAACGAAACATGAAAAACCAGGTACGAATCCAATGAATTTTAGAAATCGTATGAAATCGTGAAAACAGCGAAGTATTCATAACGGAAGAAGCAGAGACAACTTAATTACTCTATGGGAACCGATGACACCTTGTCGTCTATTCAATAAGAATGACCAAAATTGCCAAGCGATGACATGCTGCATTTACAAATAGAACGGGTCACGTTACGGCCATGCCTATTGCATAGTTGGGTTAACGTTGTTTTTACAGTTTCTAGAATTATACTGTAATATGTAGTAATTAAAATGAATCTTCATTGATTTTTTAAAGATTACCCATTTATTTAAAAATCTCAATATTGTAAATAGGCAAAAACATCGCCTGAAACTTTTTTTTGAGCTTTGATGAATCGTGTCGTAAACCAAACTATAAAAAGAACGTAGCCTAGAAAGTTAGGGGAAAGTTATTAAATACCCATTAGATGTGTCTAAAATTTTGTAATAACCGTAGAAGACATGCCTATTTTCAGTATTTTGTATCTTTTTGTGTCTTAAATCATTTTATACAATTTATTGATTCATAAAGGTGTTTTTTTTCAAACAATCAACAGAGGTTTTGTTAACAATAATAACATTGGTTTCTCCCTTTTCGATTACGTCACCCCATGGTACAAAATTAAAACCTATCCCATACGGACGCCGCGCTTCCACGCGGCGTCAATAATCAGACTAAACCATTCCCGCCTTTCTATCTCGCTTTTTAACCCTTTCCCTCATACGACAATTCTGCAGCAGACGACTTTGAACATATTTTGTCCAAAAATAGAAAATATCTATAATTAAATGGATAACCTATGACTAGAAGATGAAAACATTGTGGCAAAAGGAGAAATTGCTCGTTTTGAGTAATTTCTTCTTTTGTCACTATGTTTTCAAAAAGCCGTCTGCTGCAGAGGCGTTAGAAAACGTCTATATGAGGGAAACGGTTAAATGGGTCATCTGCCCTGTTGATAAATACCGACTGTGGTGGAGACACTTTGATAGAAGGACACACAAGACAACCATAGACGACCCGTAATAGGCAGTTGTCAGATTTATTCGAGCGTAAGCTACACCCACGACGATAAAGGTCTGGTTCTAGTCAGAAAAGTGATACGCTTAAAATATATTTATATAATTTCACTCAGAAAAAACCCGACCTTCAGGGGTGAGAACCGCGAAAAGTATAGCACCAGATCTGACTGCGTCATCGCTGATCGATATCTTCCCTGTTCGCCAACAAATTAGATCAAAAGTCAATATTAAGCACCCCTAGAAAAAGATTTATGCTAGAACATGAATGACAAATGAAATAAATACGCAAGTATAATATTCTTAACATGATCACCATTGCTTTACGGTATATGTTCAAGTGCCGGGGTTCTAATGTTGTTTTCAAAATGACTTCTAACGCTGTCGTCTGTTCAATCATATTGGCTGCACGTAGCAATTTTTGAGTAAAATTACACCTCGCTTTGATATAATTTCAAGCCATAATGACATTAAACTGGTGGTGATGTATGACATTTATCCAGGAAGAGGAAACTCCGGCGAGAGAATGCAGATACAGTCTTCACTGTACGCATATGCATTAAGACCCCCCCTCCCCTTATCTCTAGGCGCGTAACATATAAAAACAAAAATGTTATTGAAGTCAATAGAATAACGTTCGCGCCCACTTCTTACGAAGAAATCTCTGATTAAGGAAACAACTTCGAAAAAGCGCTTGGGTCCCTATCCAGTAAAAGTCTTACTATTGTACGCAGTCGCATTAAGATCCCTAATCACTAGGCACGGAGCATATATAAAAACCACAAGGCTACTGAAGCCAATTAAATAACAACGCACCTAACAACACGCCCACTTCTAACGAAGAAAACACTCATAAGGAAAACAATTACCATGTAGCACATGGTTCCCTATCGTCAAAGCCTTATCAAACATATGAATTTAAATGTAGACGGTGACAAATCTGAGCGTTCAATGTACGCAATACAACAACTAGACGCGGATCATTTACATAAATCACAACGTTTCTTGATTAACAACGCGCCCACTTGTTACGTACACAAACTCTTATTACGGAAACAATTACGATATAGCGAATGGTTCTTTTACTGTAAAAGGAGTAATAATGACATACCTATGCATTTGTTCAATCTTATTTTATATTTTGCAACAAACATAAAACCCTTTCCCATCTGCAGACGCATCAGCAGAGGACGACCTTTCGAAAACATTGGTGAAGGGAGAAATTGCCAAGAACGAGCAATTTCTCTTTAAGTCACGCGGTTTTCATCTTTATTAACCCTTTCCCTCATACGACAATTCTGCAGCAGACGACTTTGAACTTATGTTGTCAAAACATGTGGAAAACATTGTGGCAAAAGGAGAAATTGCACGTTTTGTGCAATTTCTTCTTTTGTCACTATGTTTTCAAAAATCCGTCTGCTGAAGAGGCGTCAGAAAGCGTCTATATGAGGGAAAGGGTTAAATAATTTGTCTATTATTTATGAGAACTTCACATATATTTGACAATCCATTTTCAAAGTCGTCTGCTGCAGATTTGTTGTATAAGGGAAAGCGTTAAACTGCTGATCAGGTGTTATTGACATTTCGCCGTTAAACTCTGAGTCGCATGAGACCGAATTCAATTAAGTTATAGCAGATGGCTTTAATTCGTAATCATTGTATCGTGAAAAAGGACAGATCGAGGGCTTGGCGGGAAACGGTTGTAATTAAAATAGGTATTATTTTACCAAGGTTAATCACCTCGCCATAAAGTCCTTATAAGCGTTAAATCATTTTGTGTTGGTAAACAATGGAGCAATGGCACCTAAATTTGCATTGTTTACAAAGGGGTCAAAATTTACCCTAAACCAGGGTTTTCAAAATAGGTTTTTAGTTACAACCAAACCCTCGAGATGTTTTCTTGTTCTTATTCTCCCGACATAGTTTTACCCGGATGCTGATTTGTACCAGATGAGCCGTCCCACTAGAAAACCAACATTGTGGACTCTGCGTAAAGTATCGACCCGGATCAGCCTAAGCGTACCGCGCAGGCTAATCCGGGCAGACACTTGTCGCTTCCTGTGTATAAAGGTATAGAGTAATGATTCCTGAAGCAGAAAATCCATGGGAGGCGAAAAGTGTATGTCCGGGTTAGCCTGTGCGGCATGCTTAAGCTGATCCGGTCGATACTTTGCGCAGAGTCTACACTGTTGCCTTTCTCGTGGTACGGCTCATATATATATACATCTTTACGGTATGGGTTTTTATGGTTTGAGTAATTTTCTTCAATTAAAATAGCATGTATTGTACATGAAATGTTAGTCATTTAATTGAAACGGAATTTAACATCAACAGAAAGCAGAACATTTTCTTCTGAGCCCTTTCTTGGTTTATGAGGTACGATTAAATCGTTTGTTATTTTACCATAATATTTACATCAACACAATTAACAGCATGCAAACAAAATTAACAGTTGGCATTGCATTACCTCCATGAAAACACTTTTTTTCTGTAAAGTTATTTTTTTATACATTATAAAAGAGATGTTCCTTTAATAGAATTGTGTTTTTGTATTGAATAAAACGAAATGTTTAAGACTGTTTGTTTAAGTAAAAGCCTGAAGCACCATCAACTTGAATACGGACAATTACCACCATGAGTTATTTGGACACCCAAGTAGATAAACAATTAGAGCTATCCGTATTTCACGTAATTTGATCATTGATGTTTAATGCACAATTTACTAAACCAGCGTGCTGTGCACTTCTTGATGAGGAAATGCCAGAATGATGAATCTACAATGCATTCTTGGATTGAACGTCAAAAGTTGGGACTCACGACTGTAACAGAATGACGTCCGGTTTGACGTCGTAAAAAATTGAACGCAGTTTTCATTAAATCCGTACAATGCATATGGTCTGGGAAAGACCGGATTTAAATGTTTTTAACGCGCGAGTTTTCTCCATTCTATGTTTGAGGTCATTGTGTGTATGTGTATGTGATTCTTGCGCCTTTCTTGCGTTAAATTTTCTTACATTTTCTCTCTGACGTATACGCTTGTTTTCTATTTTGTTTAGTTTGTCCCTGGACGCGATTCTCTGATTACTTTTGTTCGTACCCTCCTTGCTTTCTGACAGCTGTTTCCGTTGTTTATTATTTTGAATTGCACAATCATATTTTTTATTCGATTGGGAGGTTTTTAGATCGTTTTAACCAGCGGTAATACTCAAAGGTACCCTTTGGCGGCGTCCCTATAAAAAGTACACGTAATAAACGTTAAAAAACGCTCAAAGGGGACAAAATGTCAGTTATGACAAAATTATGATATTTCATTCAATATCAACACATTAATTAAACCCGTTGAAATTTAAAAACAATGTTCTAGACGTATGTTGAAAATAAACTCAAAATGGAAAAATAAAATACACAGTTTTAATTATTTGTGTTTAATTCTTAACGCTATCAGTATAAGTGAAAATAACCTGAATAAAAATAACGGTTTTTGATGCTAGAATACGCTAAAATTTTATTTACAGAAATTCTGGTTCAGACGTATTTTCCATGCAAAATATTGTAGTATTTTGCTTAAATAGCAAGCCTCATTTTTATTTTATAAACATTAGTATGATAAAATACATCCTTTTTTAAGCTGAATTACACAATTTTGTTTTTTCCTTAACGACACCCATCTTCTTGGAGGTCTTGTTTATTTCCGTCAAAAATACGTTATTTCCTTTAATACGTATACGACGTCGGTTGATAAATTTTCCTGCTATTTTCTTAAAAAAAGTAATTTTAAGAATATGTTTCGTATACTTAGTTGGAACATTTTGTTACAAATTACAACGTCATTTTTAAGCGCATTCCGTGCAAACTATCTTTTTATAAATAAACTCGTTTACCAAAGATAATAATAAAGGTCATGCATCCGAAGTATATTTTATTTCCTTTGTAATCATACCAAAATCATACATGCAGCTGTACAAATGGCGAAGATATTGAAGAATAATGGTCAACGTGTGACAAAATCTTGCGTGAGCCCCAACTTTTGACGTTCAATCTTTGGTGAGTAAATGCAAGATTGAAGAACGTGCAATGCATTTTATGGTGAGTAAATATAACGTTTAGAAAGTGCAATTCAATCATTGTCGAGGCAATGCAATGCATTTATTGACGTGGAAATGCAAGATTGACGAATGTCTACTGCATCGTTCGCGAGGAAATGCAAGATAGAAAATTAAATCTTGAATAACTCCACGTGAATGTGAGTAAAAATGGATTCAAAATACATGATGAACAACCCCATGACGATTTACTCTGTCGCAGGAAACGTGCTGAAGTGACGGGCTTACCGACATTGCTGACATTAATTCACTCTACAATATAGTTCTTTCCCACGTAAAATACATCGTCAATAAACGACTTTTAAATACTAAACATATTGGCAAAACAATATGGTAAATCTCTTTTAATGTAAAATAACCATAAAATAAAGTAAAAAACAATTTGACAAATGCAGATAATTGTTCATTGTGAGAGTTCTTCTTTTGCCACAATGTTGTCAGAAGATGCTACTAGAATGTTTACGTCAGATTGCGTCTACAAGTGGCAAAGTGATGCATTCCTGTTTTACTGTTATGCCCAAGGAGTATCTTTTTCTTTGAAGGAATTCATTCAATTCAAATAACAGGGCAAGTCTGTTCCTCATAATGATGTGTTTTATGAGTTTACGAACACCTGCTAAATACGAGCTCGTGACCCGTGATATAAATGAATGACTAATGAGATAGAGGCGTTTGTAAAACCGAAATCATGAATAAAGTACATGTACCATCATTTGAGCCGTCCCGCGAGAAAACCAACATTATGGCCTCTGCGTAATGTATCGATTCAGGTCAGCCTGCGCAGTCCGCGTAGGCTAATCCGGGCCGACACATTCCGTCTCAGGGATATAGAGGTATAGAGTAATGATTCATGAAAAAGAAAATCCACAGGAGGCTCTAAAGTCTGGTCAGATGTTTTATTAAAACCATATATCTTACACAAGCTTGTTAGAATTTTATGTAAACGTGTGTCGACCCTGATATGATTGACCAAATGTACATGCTGAACTGAACATGTGTACTACTCGGAAAAGCCAACGTGTGACTTTTCCGAGCGGCGGGTTAATACGGTCTTCGTGGCGAAGTGGTTAGAGCAAAACCAAGGTTAGGTTCGATCCACGGTCGGCAGGGGCGTAGCTTTGCAATAATCAATGTGTAGGCCGTCTCGTGAGAAAATCAACACTGTGGACTCTGCGTAAAGTATCGATCCGGATCAGCCTAAGCATGCCACACAGGCCTACCCGGATAGACACTTTTCGCCTCCTGTGGATCTTCTGTTTCAGGAATAACTACTCTATACATCTACCCCCCTAAGACGGAATGTGTCGGCCGGATCAGTCTTACGCAGATGTCTATCGCCGCAGCTGCATTTTGGGGCATTTTGAGAACAAATGTGTTGGCACGTGCCTACAGTGCCTAAAGTGAGCTACGCCCCTGGTCGGGTGTTAACAAATATTTTAAAAATGAAAGTAATGGATCTCCCCCTACAGCGCTTAGGTTATCTGTATCAGAATATACTCAACTCAACTGTATTAGCAATTGTCATAACAACATGCCTTTAGTCATTTACAAACAACTTAAAGGAACCGAACTCCAAAAAAAAAAGATATTTTAATCAAAGTTTTAAAACTGTTCAAAAGTTGTCTTGAACTTTTAGAATCCTTATTCTGGGATAAAATTTGAGTAATGTTTTCACTTTCCAGTACCATAAACATCTAAATATTTATCGTTTATGCTTCACAATTTTGTACATTTTTTTTTACTTTCAATTAACAGTTTTTCAACATTTACTGCCAAACTTATTACTTATTTTGTTGTCACTATTAGCAATATTTGCAGAACTTTAAACATTTCAATATTTTGATCACCATCTTGAATTCAGCACTTTTAAAATGACCCAAAGCAACAAACATACATGTACAATCATGAATAGTAGTCATGCATATTAATATACATGTTATAACTACTAAACTATCGTTTTTAAACATTAATATTTTAGTTTCCTACCTCATTTTGTTCGATACAATTTTTTTTATTTTAAAAGATTCTTTGATAAAAGCTGTTAAATTGATTTGTATTTGTTTCCTGTAATTTGTTTCCTATAATTCTTCATAAGAGATATAAACTGCTTATAGAAGGCCAATATATAACATCAGTAATAATGGTTATTTATCCAGGATTGATTGATTGGGGTTTAACGCCGTATTCAACAATTTGTCGGCCATACCACGACAAGTCCACCTAATGACAGTGGTCACAGTAACCTTTGTCAAGTGTCGGAATGAATGTTGGCCGAGCTGGAGTTTGAGCTCACTACCCCTGGATAACCAGCCTGCCTCGCTACCTAGGACACGCTACTCTTAAAAGCGGGATAAAACACATTTTTTATAATTTACGACAAGAATGTGGTAAATATAGCATCATTGGATATAAGTCATTCCAATCAACTTCCCCAAACAAGAAAACCACTACGTTCCCTCGTATAGAACCATACATATGTGTGTTTCCAGAGGCAAGTTTTAAACAGTTACTACGTTATTACGAAGTTATTCATACATGACATTTATCTATTTTGAGTAATCAATAAGAATTGGTGAACTATTTACAGTTTGAACATTTCATTCTTTTGGCGACAGTACGGTCAACATCCGTTACAATCGTTTCGATTGCAATACTCTGGTTAAGATGCTTCGCAATTGAACACGACTAAACATCATTCTCTCATGTCATATATCCCGACAGTTCAGATAGGGCGATGGGTTGCCTTGTTATTATTGTTGTTATGTTTTATTGGTGTTTTGTGACGTTTGCTCTCGTATTCTTGACAGTAAAAGTATGGGTTCAATAATTGTCATGGAATTTCTCTCCTCGATAATGTAGATCTGAACTCTTTTTCCGCATTCTGACGCATCGGCAGTAGACGACTTTTGAAAAACATTGTAGCAAAAGGAGAAATTGGTCATAATGAGCAATCTCTCCATTTGCCACAGTGTTTTCAACTCTATTTGATTTAACCATTTATTGAGATTCTACAAATGTTTGACAGGATTTGTTCTAAGTGGGAAAAGGTGGAACGTTGAATAAGATATTATTTCACTGTGTAGGCAAAGGTAGACCAAAGTCAATTAATCATTGCTTTTCAAATGTTATATTGTGCATGAACACCTGTGCGAATTCATATGTGTGTTTCATTTGTAGTCTTCAATACTTATTCTGCTCTTCAATTAAGCTAAAAAGATGCCAAATTACAAGAATGTATTTAACTCTTTCAGCGCCACAGGCAATATGGAGGTTTTTTACAAACAATGCAGATTCAGGTGAGTCAGCTCGTAACGAGCTGTCTCACCTGAAATCAGCATCGTTTGCCTTTTAGTTACCAAAATAGTCCAAAACTTTCATATTGAGATATGGACACACCCGATTTTAAACAATTCGGCGCTGAAAGAGTTAAAGCAGTTTCTGATCAATGTGTCACTTTTCCAATTCACGTCGAAACGTAAATGTGCGTCTCTCCACGAAACCAAACCGTTATCAAGATCAGCCAGCACATCTGCACATTCAGATCACGATCTGCATTGATCGTCAATTAATCTAAAAAGGTTTTCTATCAATTTCCGTGATTTTTGAGGTACATGTAAGACTTTTTTCCACCTGTTTTTTAAAAGCCGTTTCCCGCATATAACACATCTACAGCAGACGACCTTGAAAACATACCTGTTTCAAATTCAAATCTATATATAGGGATTGATTGATTGATTCATTGTTTTGTGTTTGACCCCGCTTTCAACAATGTTTTGCAGTTATATAACGGTTCAGTACTACTGGTCCATTTAACATGTCACTCGCCAATCAGTCGTAGTACTAAACCCGCAACCCTGAGCGCGATGGACGGCAGTCATAACTGCCTTTTTTTTTTTAAACCTATATAGATGGAAGTATAATTTTTAAATAGAGTTAACAAGCATTTTCAGTGAAAAGATATCCCCCGCCAACGATGGCTTGTTTGCAATTGATGGCTTGTTTGTGCATTAAAGTCTTTATGTTTAATGTGCAATTGACCTTTAAATTTCAACTTCTTCGCACAAGATCAAGGGGAAAGAATGAAGTTTTGACACTGGTTTATCCCGTTCCGCGCCAAATTATAAAATATCGACTGGGATTACTTTATGATAAAATATTTTAACGAAATAAAAGGGACGATTAAATAAAACTGTATTTTCCGAAACTGCTTACTCGGGAACATCAATTATTGCAAAATAGTGCAGTCCAAGATAAGACGCCACCTTTAAAAGTGGCGTCTTATCTGGAACTGCACTATTTTCAACAGAGTATTTATGGGGTGAAAGGGTTAATAATCAATATTACAAAACTAAAGGGGTGTCATTTGTTATTTCTTAAATAACACAGGAAAAATGTGAATACTAGGTTTTGCTTCTTAAACCAACAGTGACACAAATACAATAGATATCTTTACTCTTCTTAAAGTGGATCTAAAATTCATGGATAATTATGTATCAGACAGTGTTATAATAAATGTAAATGATTTTATACCATATTTATTCAGAAGTTCATTGCAGGATGTTGGTTCATATCACATTCAAGTTTCATCAAATTCTAGCAGCTAGTTACTGAGAAATAACTGTAGGCGTGGATTTTTTAATAAATCAGGGGCAGTAACTCTAAAAAAAATTAAGGAATCCAAAAAAGAGTTGGAGGGGAATAATGGCAGGAAGTTGGTTAATATGACATTCAAGTTTCATCAAATTCTAGCAGCTAGTTACTGAGAAACGGCTGCGAACGATTATTTTTTAATAAATCAAGGGAAATAACTCTAAGAAAAATTGACTAATCCAAATGAAAAATGAACAGGCATCATCCCAGTATAGTGGTTCATATTTATTTTAAGTTTCATGAAATTCTACCCGCTAGTTACTGAGAAATGGCTGAAAACGTAGATTTTTCAAAAAATCAAGGGCAATAACTCCAAGGAAAATTGACTAATCAAAAAAAAAAAATTGACGGGCATCATCCCAGTATAGTGGTTCATATTTATTATAAGTTTCATGAAATTCTACCAGCTAGTTACTGAGAAAATGCAGGTGACGGACGGACGGACGGACGGACGGAAGGAAGGACGGACGGAAGGACGGACGGACGGACGGACGGACGGACGGACGGACGGACGGACGGACGGACGGACGGACGGACGGACGGACGGACGGACGGACAAACAACGCCATTTCAATATCCCCCTCCCTATTTCATAGGCGGGGGGATAACAAAAACCACATTGTGGCAAATGGAGTATTTACCCATCATGAGCAGTTAATCCATTTGCGACAATGACTAAAAAAACATCTGCTGTTGAGGTGTCAGAAAGCGTCTATATGTGGGACAGGGTTGGTTTACATGTAGTACCGCTTTAATAGTAATTTCGCACAATAGCTACATTATGTCAAAAGGGTTTGTCAACATTTTGAAACAAGAAAAATCCTTTAAATGAATGTATAGTCAAAACGAAGCAAAACAGAACCATTTTCGTTTTATTTCGGACCAGACGTTTTTTTATTATAGAAAATTGATATAGATTAAAACTTTAAAAAAGCTCAAAATGTGCAATATGTTTCCAAAGTTTATATATATATAAAAAACAATGCACTCAATTGAATTCATACAAGTAAAACAATGGTAAAAAAATAAAAAATACATGACTATTTCGGTTTGTTGACCCATCCAATCAGCCTTGTTGACGCGGAGCAGGCCAATGGCATTAATTAGGTACCGATACGAACACCGACTTCTCTCATTACTCGAACAAAGATATATTTCAGCCTGTTAGATAAATATTGTAATTAGCGGGAGAACAAAAGTAAAAAGCTTCAAGAT
>JASEVX010001211.1:0-19879 GCA_031761405.1 Serripes groenlandicus | reverse complement strand
AGAGAGAGAGAGACAGAGAGACAGAGACAGAGAGAGAGAGACAGAGAGAGACAGAGACAGAGACAGAGAGGGGGAGAGAGGGAGGGAGTGAGGATGATAGAGATATATAGCGAGAGAGATAGAGGGGAGAGAGGGAGAGAGAGGGAAAGAGAGAGAGAGAGAGAGAGAGAGAGAGAGAGAGAGAGAGAGAGAGAGAGAGAGAGAGATGAGAGAGAGAGAGAGAGAGAGAGAGAGAGTGATATATATAGAGAGATATATATATATAGAGAGATAGAGAGGTCGTGTCTTTGAGTCTGAGAGAGAGATGGACATATAGAGAGGGAGTGATAGAAATATATAGAGAGAGAGATAGCGAAATAGAGAGAGAGAGGGATATATATATAATAGAGAAAGAGAAAGAGGTCGTGTCTTTGAGTCTGCGTGTTGGTGGATATCACGTTCATGATTATACTGCTAGATTGACACGATTTGGTAATGATGATACTAAGTAGGTGGACAAAGCTGTAATGGTATAAGATCATGTTAAGGCAACAAAAATTCGATAATGATGATCTGTGCTTTCATTCTATCTTGTCAAAATGTACAATGTACTTTATTAGATGTTTCTCTTCTCTATCTCGTTATAGAACAGCGCGTATCAACTCTGGTCGCGAATGATTGGAAATGGCATATGCCTATTGTTTCTGGAGCGAAAAGCTCAGTATACATGTACCAAATAAGGTATAGTCTATGTCTTGGTAAAAAATATGGGGTAATATTTGAATCTCATGCAAATAAATCTAAACTTAAATGCACAATACAACACATAAAAGTTAAATTCCTGAAAAATCGAATTCAATTATTTTTTAGTTTTAATGCGACTCACGCATAATCTAAACCGTCGCCTTTATATAACTGATTTGTTGTTGAAAACGCCACTAAACCACAGTGAATATACCAAAGCCTTAACGATTGCCTTTTTGGTGTAGTGGATGAGCGTGCACATCGGATGCGGGAGCTTGATAGTTGGATTCCTGGTAGGGTAGAACTATGAACATTAATCAAAGCACTGAAAGTGCTGACAGCAAGGGGCTAACTGCAGATCAGGAATATTACATGTGGACAATGATTTACCGATCATAAACAATAATCAAATATACTTCACAATAACACTTTGGTATGTCCTTTTTTTATTAATAATATTGGAGTAGAAAGCTTAGTTTTGTATTTACAGAATGGGGGTGGGGGAGGGGGAGGGGAGCTGTCGCAAATACTTTCTCTTTACAAAGATGTCGAGGAATAATTAACACGCCTTGATGAATGTCATATTAAAATGAAAGAAGGCCAATGGTAACTATATTGAACGTCCAATTCATACATCAAAGACAAAACACCTCCATCTACATTTTCGGGTTCAAAACATGGCGGCATCATTGTCTTGACTGGTTTGAAATATGGTTTATCATGGTATTAAATTAACACATTCCTTTTATTGATAAATGAACAACCACATTTTGCTAATGTGTCTAAGTTATAATATAATTACAATGAAACGGACAGTGTCTAGATATTATTTTACAGTAAACAACTTCAATTAATCGGAAAAGTGAAGTTTAGAGGTCCGTCTAGCATGGCTTTATCAATAGTCACAGCTGTCTCAAAACAACCGAACACGTTCCTTTTCCAAAAGATTTTCACTTAAAAGAAAGGTGGAAAAAATAAATGCAGTGGTTTCAATGTGTGTATACTCTCAATATGTTTGAGTGAGGAGGTAACATAGGTGTCAAAAGGCGTTTGAACATCCCCTATGAGGAAATCATTTGACAAAAAAAAAAAAAAAAAAAAATGGTTTCGAACCCGGGTCTCCTGTATGATAGACACACCTCGTTCCCAATGAACACATCCACTTTCGTGAAGTTAATATATATATGTATACCATTCATACAATTTGGGACCGCTGTAAGCATCTTTTATTATATAGACTATTAGAAAGAATATTTGAAATTCAAACACATTGACTAAATTATTTCAATAATTTGATTCGCTTTTGGTATATTTCTTATCACTGGGAATTGACTATATGTACATGTACTTTCATAATTTTGTCTGTGGACAGCGTAGAAACTCATTTTTCATTTTCAATTCTGTAATTCCTATATTTCAGCAGCACATATCTTTGTAGTTTTTACTATAAGTAAGTGATGTCAAATCAAATCCAAACAAGTTCAATCATTTGTTTCCGAGACAAGTACTATATGGCGGTACAATAAACGAGGGTCGTGAACTAGGCTGGAAACAGTTATTTTTAAAAAAATATTCCACTGATACATGGTCTTTCATTGACATCACATACAACTTACAACTATCAAGACAGCTTTCTGAACCCGAAATGGTGTTCAGTAATGGAGAGCTACTGCAGAATGGGATATTTGAAGTTATTCATAACCGATATGGTAAATAAGACTTTATCAATAGGGAATACTGATTCAAGTCTATATTTAGACGAGAGTGTCTTCGCAATTCGTCTACTATAGCAATTGACTCTGACTAGCCCCTTGCTAAAATGTTCAATGTGTTTTGCTTCCAAATAACACTCTCATATTTATACATTGCTCATCCTCACAACGTTTATATCATTCTCATGTTAAATTCAGGTTTATATCACTTTCATGCTGAATTCATGTTTAGTTCAATCATCCTATAAATTCCAAATAAATCATGTTTGTTGGTATTTTCCTGTCATGTATATTGTATGTATATGTATGTTCTTTAGACAATGTACTTTATATACGTCAACAATACAATGTTCTGTCTGTCTGTCTGTCTGTCTGCTAAAACGGTAATTATAAATTTTCCTGATTTGCGCTCAGCACTGTTGAGTTTCAAGCAGTACGACTGGTGTCATCATAAATGGACCAGTAGAACAAACTGGTTACTTAGGCAGAAAACGTCATGATATAACTGAACATTGTTGAATGCGACGAACAACACCATGAGAACAAAAAAAAATGAAATAAAAAATAAAGAAGTCTTATGGACGTACGTGACTATGTGCTGTGATTAAGGCGTCTTTAATCCTTTCCCATATACAGACGCTTTCCGACGCCTCTGCATCAGACGACGTTTGAAAACATTGTGGCAAAAGGATAAATTGCAATGTATTCTTTTGACACAATGTTTTCAACTCTAGTTAACAATTAAAGGGGGGGTGTAGGAATAAATTTGGAGGCATCTTTAACAGACTAATGGTGATACTGGTAGTAATAGTGGAGTGCACGCGGGTCACTGACAGACATTAACCCCCATGTGTCCCCATGTGTCCCCCCTGTGTCCCCCCTGTGTCCCCATGCAGACCAAAATGAGATGCATCTGCTACAGACGTATTTTTGAAAACATACTGACTAAACGGGACATTGCTTATCGTGAGCAATTTCTCCTTTTGTCAAAATGTATCACGCAAACCAATCATTGAGCGTTTGAAAGCCTTGACAATGGTGCGACTAAAATGCGTGTTTTTTTTTAACCCTTTCCCACATAAAACAAATCCGCAGCAGAGAACTTTGAAAGCATCTGGACACAAATATTGAAAATCTCTATTAATGAAATGATGATAAATGAATGAAATTTAAAACATTGTGGCAAAAGGAGAAATTGCTAATGATGAGCAATTTCTCCCTGTCACTCTGTTTTCAGGAGTCGTCTGTTGTAGATACATCAGAAATCGTCTGTATGCGGGAAAGGGTGTTAAGCTTCCCCACGATTCTGAACAATCCTCAGAGGCTTCCACGATCAGTGAAGAGCTTGACCAGATTTCCAGATCGTTCAGGCCGCTCTCAACACCTTTTTCCAGTGACAGCACGGCGTTTCCTTGGTAAGTTACCAGTACAAATGGTCCATTAATATTGACACCTGCCAGTCAGTCGTAGTGTTGACATGCAACCCTGAGCGCCAAGGAAGGTCAGCCATTACGACAGTTTTTAAAGTCTCTGTATGACTCGGTCGGGGATCGAACCTGCACCCTCCCGCACGCACTCGAGGCTGATCTGGTGTCAATGTCCCGGCGGTCGGGGTCTCGCGTGACGTGGCCCAAAACGGTCATACATATGACGGCTAAGCTTAATAAATGAAATCTGCAAAAAGTCAATATCACCAATAAAAAGCGCTCCCTGGGGGCCGTTTAGAGCCTAAATGGACGCAATTCATATCAAAGAATTCTTCTACTGCCCAACAGTCCTAATCAAAGAACAGATTTCAATGAATAAATTGATTAATTCTTAATAGACTTAGCTATATCATCTTCAACGAGGAAGCTACGTCAGTCTCGAATATAACCGTTTTTACAAGATACTGGCATGGTGTTTCTAGAGTCACAATTGAGGAAACGCTTGAAACCCCACAACAGTGTAACTTTGATGGAGGATTTTAAAATATTGTTGGGAAATGAGAAATTGCTCATTTTTAGCAATTTATTAATGTTTCCCATATCTTGTTTAACATTTTCCCTCATACGACAATTCTGCAGCAAACGACTTTGAACATATTTTGTCAAAAAATAGAAAATCTCTAATAATTGCATGGATAACCTAATGACTAAAAGTGGTAAACATTGTGGCAAAAGGAGTGATTGCTCGTTTTGAGCAATTTCTTCTTTTTTCACTATGTTTTCAGAAAGCTGTCTGCTGCAGAGGCGTCATAAAGCGTCTATATGAAGGAAAGGGTTATGTACTATTTCAGTACCATTTGCACTATTGAAGTTTTTGCAAACAATACAGAATCAGATAGTAACAACTCGGCGCTAAAAGAGGCGTCAAAAGTCGCGTGATTCAAGAAGGAACGGGTTTTTACCGTTATTGTGACATCTGATTACAACGCACTCAAAGTATTCCGTTTTACCAATACTTGAAACTTCGAGTCAACCTATAAATGGGCTTAACCTTTAGCTTCCCTTCCCGCATAATTATAACAAATCCACCGTAGACGACTTCGAAATTATCTAGGCAAAACCATGGAATAGCTCTACGAATGAAAGCCGTATTAGTGTGTAGAGTTGGAAACATTGATGGCAAAGGGAGAAATTGCACATTGTGATAAATTGTCTCCGTTTTTACGTAATTTTCTCCGTTTTTACGTTATTTTCTCCACGTAATTCTCTCCGTTCTTTTTCAAATGTTCTGATGCAGAGGCTCTGAATTGAGTCTGCAAGTGGGAACAACATATGAGCCGAATTACGAGAACACCGACTTTGCGTAAAGTATTGATCCAGATCACGCTAATCATGCCGCGCAGGCTAACCTGGGCAGACACTTATCGCCTCCTGTGGATTTTCTGTTTCAGGAATCATTACTCTATACCTCTATCCCCCTCAGAGGGAATGTGTCGGCCCGGATTTGCCTGCACGGACTGTGCAGGCTAATCTGAGTCTATACAACACGCAGAGTGCAAACTGTTGGTTTTCTCGTGGAACGGCTCATATTAAGATGTTACGGAACTGTTCACTCTTAATCAGCTGGACTCGGGATAAAATGTACCGGTCGTAGTGGTAATGCACCGGTCGTAGTGGTGATGTACCGGTCGTAGTGGTAATTTACCGGTCGTAGTGGTAATTTACCGGTCGTAGTGGTAATGTACAGGTCGTAGTGGTAATTTACCGGTCGTAGTGGTAATGTACCAGTCGTAGTGGTAATGTACCGGTCGTAGTGGTAATGTACCGGTCGTAGTGGTAATGTTCCGGTCGTAGTGGTAATGTACCGGTCGTAGTGGTAATTTACCGGTCGTAGTGGTTATGTACCGGTCGTAGTGGTAATTTTCACAGGAAACGCCGTGATATAACTGTAATAGTGACGAAACATATCGTAAAACACCATTTGATGCAGGTACAGGTTGGTTTTGAAAACAGCGTATAATCAGAACAGCCTTAGCATCCGCTAAGCTTGAATCAAGATATACACTGTTAATAATTACCTAACATATGATTGTTAGAGCATTCTGTGAGGTTGTGTAGATCTTGATAGGACTGAACAGATGAACACGTTGATCTGAAGCGACACTTTTTTAAAAATCAAATTTCCAAATGGAGGGATCGTTTATATAAATATGTAAAGCCCACTTCCATCGAAGTATTCAGAAATTGTAGATGATTGATTGTTGATTGCTTTGTGTTTTACGCCGATTTCAACAATAATTTTCAGTTATATATCTGCGTTTCCTGTGTAAATTACCGGCACTACTGGTCTATTTATCCTGACATTAGCCGATCAGTGGTATCACTGAGCACCCAAGGAGGGTAGCCATTACTACCATTGTTAAACTGTTTGATATGATCCGGCCAGGGATCGAACCCGAGACCCTACCGCACCCGAGAAATCAGTGAAATTATATCTCTGGATTTAACAATTTAAACCATTTCCCGCAACCGAGGCGAGCGCTCTACAATCACACCACCGAGGCGGTAACAATTGTAAATGAACGAATAACCTTTTGTGGTTCGACTGGGCGTCGATGTCAGTCAATAAGAACACAAGCACCAAATATTGACTTTTTAATTGGTAAAACAACAACAGCGCCACCTTTTCAAGACCGACTCTATTAAGTAAGTCAACAAAAGCCCGGCATGTTGATCCTTTTGTACCACCATCCGAAGTAATCGAACCGGTTGGGGTAAAACTCACGGTAAATGTTATTATTATGCAAGTCACGTGACCAATATAAATCTGGCCCAATGTCCTAACCCCTAAGTGATTTTTCGTTTCTGCAGGATTATGACTTATTCATTTGGATGAGTTCGGTACAAGATGTTCCTTTGCGCACGCCTTCAATAGCATTTGCCGGTGAATATTTGATCATGCCGCTCGAGTAGTGAAGTTAGCGGAGGGTTTTTATTCGAAACTATAATTTGCAATTGTTGATATTGGATTTTTCCGCGCATTTTGCATCTTGATCAAGGTAGGTCCCCCGATTGTTAACACGACTTTATTAACTTTTAATTGAATTTTAACGGATCAATTTATCAATGTAACTCATTCCGATTCAATCCTAACGTTCGCGTTTTTCTCTGTTTCTGTCTTGTTTTTATATCACCCTCTTATGACTCTTTAGAAAACTTTCTCATTCTTATATTTTATACGTAAATCATGTAGATTAAAAATGAGTTATCCCTTTTTGTAATATACAACAAATCAGCGGCAGACGACTTTGAAATAATCTCAGTAAAAATAAGGAATATCTATATAACTTATGAGTATATACTAACTATTGAATAGAGTTGAACACATTGTGGAGAAAGGAGAAATTGATAATTATGAAGGATTATTTCTTTTGTCAAAATGTTTTCAAAAGTAGCCTGCTGCAGAGGCGTCAGAAAGCGTCTATATGTGAAAAAAGGGATTATTCTCTGTAGTTTATGTATTCTTTACTCTCAATTTCAACATAACTTGACATTTTGTGTGTTGGGTTTAGATTTTATTTTGATGTCAAAACATTTACTAAAATAACAGTTAAGTTGTATAAATGAATGAAGCACTGCTTGTGATAAAATACATCGTATTTTAACCCCTTCCCTCATACGACAATACTGGAGCAGTATAGAGCAAAACATAGAAAATATCTATAATTGAATGGATAACCAATGACTAAAAGTGGAAAACATTGTGGCAAAAGGAGAAATTGCTCGTTTTGAGCAATTTCTTCTTTTGTCACTATGTTTTTAAAAAGCCGTCTGCTGCAGGGGCGTCAGAAAGGGTTAAGTTTTATTTATTTATAACACGTGTAAGAATTATTCTGTTATTTACACCCAAGGGTTTAACCAAATAAATATGATTGCTTTAAAGAATAGCAATACAAATAACGTACATATTATACATATTTGATTTGTATATTATGAATTAAGTTATACTCGAAGAAGTTTAAATCTGACTTAGATACGACAATGAAAAGTTCTCTGCTATAGAAGAAGTCGTAATTATATGTGTGGCTAGCAGACGGCTTTTTTTTGGAAAAAAAAAATATCTTCAAAAATTGACAAGCTGTATTAAACCTTTTACATGTTATTATATTTATACCCTTATCCCCAAAGAGAACATCTGCCGCAGACAACTTTTAAACCCTATACGCAAAAACAATTGAAAGGTCTGTATAAAAACGTAAATATGAGTATTGGGTTAAGTATAAAACGTTATTAAAAATTGGAAAAAATGCCAGTTTCTACTTTACAAAAATATTTCCAACAGCTTTCTGCGTGAGATGCGCAAAAAATTCCTCTGCATATGGTTAAGGGTTAGATACAAGCCGTTCCACGGGATAACCAACATTATGGACTCTCCGTAATGTATCGAACCAGAGCGTAGGCTAATTCGGGCCTACGTATTCCGTCTAAGGGGGATAGAGGTATAGAGTAACGATTCCTGAAACAGAAAATCCACAGTAGGGGAAAAGTGTCTGTCCGGGTTAGCCTGCGCGACATGCTTAGTCTGATCCGGGTCTATACTTTACGCGGAGTCTACAATGTTGGACGGCTCATATTCATTTCGAGGACTTGGCGTGAAACAATTGTAAGTCAAAACCTATTTTGAAAACCCTGGTTTAGTGGCAATTTTGACCCCTTTGTAAACAATGCAAATTTAGATGCCATTGCTCAGAACGAGCAATGGCACCTAAATTTCCATTGTTCACCAAGAATAAAAGATTTAACGTTTATAAAGACATTATGGCGAGGTGATTAACCTTGGTAACAAAATACCAATTTTATAGTTACAACCGTTTCACGCCAAGCCCTCGATTTTGTAAAAATGTAGGATTGCATAACTCCTTTATCTTGAACAAGTCGAATATTGTGTCCATACATAATTGAAAGTATTGTTGGTTAACCCTTTCCCCTCATATAGACGCTTTCTGACGCCTCTGCAGCAGACGGCGTTTTGAAAACATAGTGACAAAAGAAGAAATTGCACAAAACGTGCAATTTCTCCTTTTGCCACAATGTTTTCCACAGGTTATCCATTCAATTATGGAGATTTTCTATGTTTTGACAAAATACGTTCAAAGTCGTCTGCTGCAGAATTGTCGTATGAGGGACAGGGTTAAGAGAAGGTGAATTATTGGAGGATTCTTTTTTTTAATTATCTCTGTTCATTCCACGTTTGATATTCAAATTCACCCCTGTTCCTACGATACACTTTATTTTCTAATCTTTCCAGTGGTATTTTTTTTTTTCGAAGTAAAGCTCGTCCTTCTTGCTTCCAATCTTGTTTGAAGTCAACCGTAGTATTTCTAATAAACATGTACTGCAATGTCAGCAAAACCTGTATTTCGCTGACCTCGGCGCACTTTTTATACTGTTTCCCGTTTAAAACAAAACTTATCCATGACATGAAAGTTGAACATACAAGGAATACAGTGATATAAACATATTTGAAATAAGTAAACTGGATCTTGCTTCCAATTGCGTTTAAAAACTGCTGAAACAGTAACTTAGTATTTCTCCTTTTCCTCGCAATTCTTTTCAATGTGCTACTGTGGCTTGCTGATATTGTGCATGTTTTACCTACGAGCTGTAGAATTTTGCCGAGCACAAATGGTTAGCGTTGGTGACCGGGCGGCAAAGACTGAGTTCTCTTTCCTAGTCTATTAATGGTGTGTTTATTCAGGGATCATGAATAACCGTTCTGTCGCTTTGGTATCACTGACAACATGTTGAATAAATGCACTGCAGTGCTGACGGCCTGGGGGCTTCTGGAAGTTTGAATTTTTCGACGCACGGGCCCTACGGCCTCCCGATTAATCCGCCACTGTATATTTCACATGACTTCTTTCGTGGGCCCGCTAAATCTGCCACTACATTTGCCACGCTTTTTCTTTGTTTTACCATTAATTTCGACGCACGGGCTACGCCCCCGGTTAATCCGCCACTGTATATTTCATTCACGTGATTTCTTTCTTTTTTTCCGTTCCTCTTCGCGCATGTTAATAATGTTAACAAGCGTCCATATTTGACTTCTCTGCGCATTAATTTCTAAAGCATTTCTTAAACTTATATTAGAGTACTCACGCCTTAAGTTGTCCACTGATGTTCCAACAACATTAAAATGATATTAATGGGGGAGATCCTAACCTTTTAAATGCAGTTTTGTTGAATCCATTATGAACTATTTTTCTCGCGCAGTTTCTCATGCATTGTTTAGTGCTAACAGCAATTGGCAGGCTGCCAACTCCGAAAAAAAAAGTATTACTACTATGACCAGGGGCTAAAGCCCCAGGCCAAAAACGACCCATAGCAAACTAGCTACTATTTCAATTCGAAAGAGTTCAAAAACGGCAAACGGGTAATGTATCTAATGCAAATGCGAAAACTGACAGTAGATAATATATGTGATTGATCATATATCCAAGAACATATGAGCCGAGCAAACCAACAATAGGAACCTGCGTAATATATCAACCGAATCAGCCTGCGTAGTCCGCGCATACTAAACCGGGCCGACACATTCCGTCTCAAGGGGGATAGACGTATAGAGTAATGATTACTGTTACGGAAAATCCACAGTAGACGAAAAGTGTCTGCGGACTGCACAGGCTGATCGATACATTACGCAGAGTCCATAATGATGGTTTTCTCGTGGAACGGCTCATATGTGCATAAAGACCTGCATGCGTAGTCATGCTTATGATACTTCAAATCTACTACGACTCATTGGCGAACAGTGCGGGGAGCCAAATATACTACGACTCATTGGCGAACAGTGCGGGGAGCCAACTCTAACTGCGAGGGGTTGCGCTGAATGATCTGGTTTACCGCTGATCGCAAATGCGTAGCGCTTTGTTTTCGCAGAACATGGCTCAAATGCTTGAACGGCAAACAAAAACCGATCAGAGAAAAACCCCGAAGAGACTGCGCGGATGTGCAGGTTGATCCGGGTCTTGGCTTGTTGAAAAATTTCGAATGCCCATTTATCTAATGGCGTAGTTTGAAAAATGTTTAGTTCTCATTTGCCCATTGTAACAGTGACCTTTATTTTTGTTGAATATCGATAAAATATCCCAAACCAATTACGAATGGGTAACTACGATTCTGCACCTTTATTGTCATATGACAAACGAACGATTCACACATTTTTAAATGGTTGTTTATATCTTAAGGTTACATTACGTTATAAGCAAACATGGACTTTTCGCGATCGGCGAAGATCTCCGTTTTCAGCACAACAGTGCAAATCTTGAAGTATATCTGACAAATAAAACGACGGACATATAACATTTGAGCCGTCCCGCGAGAAAACCAACATTGTGGACTCTGCGCAGGCTTACCCGGACAGACACTTTTCGCCTCCTGTGGATTTTCTGTTTCAGAAAGCATTACTCTATACCTATATCCCCCTGAGACGCAATGTGCCGGATCGTATCAGTCTGCGCGGAATGCGCAGGAAGATGCCATAATGTTGTTGGTTTTTTTTGTCGCGGAACGGCTCAGTTATGAGATTCCCTTTTATGCGATGTCATCAGATCCGATATACGTTCTGGTCTGACTCTCATGTGCATGATCGGATCCGTATTTCACCCAACACACCGCTGGTGTAGCGGTGCGGGAGGTCGCGGGATCGATCCCCGACCAGGTCATACCAAATACTTTAACAATGGTAGTAATGGCTGCCCTCCTTGGAGCTCAGCGTTGCGGGGTTAGCATTACAACTGCCTCCGTAGTGTCAGGAAAAAAATGACCAGTAGTTCTGGTTACTTACCGAGGAAACGCCGTGAAAACCTTTTAAAAAATGTTGAAAGCGGCGTAAGTACAAAACTATAAATCAATCAATCAATTTAACACTGGCAGCTGGCCAACTCATGTTAGATATTCGATGGATGACGATACACGCTTTTAGTTATGAAACGTGCACTTCAGTAGATTACGAGTCTTGTTTCATAAGCGTACAGTAAATATTGATTGATTGATTGATTGATTGTTTGGTGATTTACGCCGCTTTTAACAATTGTTCAGTCATATCACGGCGTTTTCTGGGTAAGTTTTCAGTACTACTTGTCCATATATCCTGACAGCAGTCAGTCAGTCGTAACGCTAATCCCGTAACTCTGAACGCCAACGAGGGCAGTCCTTACTACAAGTGTTAAAGTATTTAGTGTGACACGGCTGTGATCGAACCCGCGACCTCCTGCACCCGCACCTAAGGCGGACGTTCTACCACAACAACCACAGAGGTGATCCAAGTCAGACAGACGGACGTTAGTAATGTGTCAAATATTTTATATTTCGAGGGCTTGGCGTGAAACGGTTGTAACTAAAAACCTATTTTGAAAACCCTGGTTTAGGGGCAGTTTTGACTCCTTTCTAAACAATGCAAATTTAGGTGCCATTGCTCAGAACGAGCAATGGCACCTAAATTTCCATTGTTTACCAAGTAAAATGATTTAACGCTTATAAAGACTTTATCGCGAGGTGATTAACCTTGGTAAACAAATACCAATTTAAGTCACAACCGTTTCCCGCCAAGCCCTCGATTTGCTTTATCTTGTGTGCTTTATTTTTAAATGTTATTCTTTAATATTTGATTGAGCTGCGTCAGGCGAATTGGGGGTCTTGTTTCATAAGCGTACAGTAAATACTGATTGATTGAATTATTGATTCCGTCTCAGGGGGATAGAGGTTTAGAGTAATTATTCCTGAAATAGAAAAATCCACAGGAGGCCAACAGTGTCTTACCTGTTAAGGCTGCGCGGCATGCTTAGGCTGATCCGGGTCGATACTTTACGCAGAGTCCCCAATGTTGGTTTTCTCGAGGAACTGTTCAATTCTTCTCGAACACTTCCTGGCATATTGAGAACTACGCCATCGCGTGTATTCTTTGTAGTTTTGTATTTTACTATTTGTTCGGGTTTAATATGGCACGGATCATACAAAGGCGAAAAGACTAGTTTATTTTCCCTTATCTAATCATCTGGTACCGTCTCGGTGGTGTAGTGTTAGAGCGTCCGCATCGGTGCGGAAAGTAACAGGTTCGAACCCCCGGCCGGGTCACACCAAAGACTTAAACAATGGTAGTAATGGCTGCCCTCCTTGGCACTCAGGGTTGTAGGATTAGCATTACGACTGACTGGCTGGTGACAGGATAAATGGACCACCAGTACTGGTAATTTACCCAGGAAACGCCGCGATATAACTGAAGAATTGTTGAAAAGCGGCGTAAAACACCAAAAACAATCAATCAATAAACATCTGGCCTAAAATATCGGTATTGTAACATAAAAGTAAAAAATATACCATTGACCGGGATTTGACACCCTGATTCGTTACCTGATTTAATCGTACGTATAATCGGTAATAGTAAATGTAAATAACGGATTCCTATAATATAACAATACAAGCTGTATATACAGTTAGCAAACAATGGAGTCGCGACAGGCGATATTGGGTCTAACTGCATCTCCTGTATGATATCACTTAACCTCCCCTTCCCACATACAATAAATCTGCAGCAGACGACTTTGAAATTATCAAGTCCAAACTATAGAAAATATCTATAAATGATGGTATGATTATTGAAAAAAGCTGAAATCATTGTGACAAATGGAGAAATTGCTCATTATGAGCAGTTTCTCCATTTGTCACAATGATTTCAAATGACGTCTGCTGCAGAGGCGTCAGAAAGCGTATATATATGTATATGGAAAAGGGTTAAAGTTCAATCGTGCACGCCGAAAGCCCGCTACACTTCTAGTCGTTTGTAAGATGCATGTATGTATGTATGTATGTATGTATGTATGTATGTATGTATGTATGTATGTATGTATGTATGTATGTATGTATGTATGTATGTATGTATGTATGTATGTATGTATGTATGTATGTATGTATGTATGTATGTATGTATGTATATATGTATGTATGTATGTATGTATGTATGTATGTATGTATGTATGTATGTATGTATGTATGTATGTATGTATGTATGTATGTATGTATGTATGTATGTATGTATGTATGTATGTATGTATGTGTGTGTGTGTGTGTGTGTGTGTGTATGTATGTATGTATGTATGTATGTATGTATGTATGTATGTATGTATGTATGTATGTATGTATGTATGTATGTATGTATGTATGTATGTATGTATGTATGTATGTATGTATGTATGTATGTATGTATGTATGTATGTATGTATGTATGTATGTATGTATGTATGTATGTATGTATGTATGTATGTGTGTATGTATGTATGTATGTATGTATGTATGTATGTATGTATGTATGTATGTATGTATGTATGTATGTATGTATGTATTTATGTATGTATGTATGTATGTATGTATGCTATAAGTACATGTATAACATAATTGGACACAGCTGAAATAGAACAAGACTTCAGAGTATGTTGACAGACATAGTTTATCCTTCACTAGAAATTCATCCGCGTTTTGCGATTTCGGGTCTTAGCGTATCTACGTGCAGGGAAGACTACTGAACTAAGTATGTGCATACGCGGCTAAATTACGTGTGAAGGATATACTATGACTGACAAAATGCTATGAAGCCTTTTTCTATTTCGGTCATGGCGCATGAAAGTCTGTTCATGGTTGCTGTTGGATTAACGGCATTAGTCGGTAGCGATGCCGGCTGTCAATCCGGGGGTTGTGAATTCGAACCCCGGCGCGGCCAACATTCTTTCCGACGTTTGACAAAAGTCATTGTGACAAGCGTCAATCGTCTTTCACCGATGGGCTAATAGTCTATGTGGAAAAACAGCCCGTTGCTTAGAAAGTATGTTTATGTGGAGTACTGGTGTGAGAAACCCAGGTAACATGTGAGTTGGTGAACTGGCCGCAGTGATATTACTTGCAAAATTGTTGAAACGGGGTTAAGCCCCTATCAATATGTTAGTATAAGCACCTCGATAGTGAGTATTGATGCTTTGAATGACTGTTTAGCGACGTGTGTTTAGAAAGATAAGACTAAGCAGAGATGCAGGTTGATTTAGTTCAATCGTCGTCGGTATATTTCTGGAAGTGAGTTTCATCATGCCGTGTTTCGTGTCAAGTTTACTCTGACGTCAACAAGAGTATACATGGCCTCTGTATACTTTAACAATACAAATACTATTTGCTTTGTCCATATCATTTATGTACGAGTACATGGAACTAAATAAATCCTTACATTGTTGATTTAAAATCGAAAGGAATCTTAGACACCATGCTTAGGATCGGAATGGATTCTTTCTGCTTTACAGAAGTTTCTTGTAAGCTTGAATACTTAATTGGCGAACAAACAGACTGATCGTGATCTACGCTGGATCGTAGATGCCTAACGATTGGTTTTCACAGATCACCTCATATTAGGGTCAAGCGGGCAACGAATGGTGTGGGTCATCGGCGTTTTAAATGTTTGCAACTGCAACAATAACCTCAGCTGTTCAAGTTAAATTAAAATGTTTTAATCTAAGTATATTCCTTTTCTACATGTAGGCGTAACTAGTGATGCTGTGACGCACGATCGCCTGACATTTTAGTATTCGCATGTGTACTGATTTCCGCTTTGAAAAAACTTCAGGATCCCTTCAATTCCATTCTATCGCGTAATTAAAAATCCAAACCATGCTACGAGCTTTCAAGATATTCTATTTACGCCCCGCATTCTTACAAAGTATAAGGTTTGTTCACTGATTTCGGGTTTAATATGGCACGGATCATAAAAGGGCGAGTTCGGTCATCGACCATAGTCTAGTTCCGGAAGCCGCACTGCGCATGTACATGATCGAACGGGCAATGGTTAACTGTCATGACAACGACTGAGAGGGTCTCCCCCCATTATTTGTTAGAATATTCTATAATTATAAGGTTTTATCATTTACCTTATACAGTATTGTAAGACTAAATGTTGACTACTTTTGAATAAAAAGCAGTTACGTAAATTAGTAGAATATGGTCTAACGAAAACATATGCTGAGTCTATGTTTAACCGCATCACATAGCCGGAAGTCGATATGCTATGAATATGAAGGATTTATAGATAACTGAGGTCCGCGGTCTTAACTCTTTCAGCGCCTAATTGTTTAAGTAGACTCTTCCATGTTCAAAATCGGGTGTGACCATTTCTCAATTTTTGAATGTTTTGGACTATTTTGGTAACTAAAAGGCAAACAATGCTTGATTTCAGGTGAGACAGCTCGTCACGAGCTGAAGAACCTCAATATTGCCTGTGGCGCTGAAAGAGTTAACCGTGTTTCCGTGTTTGGCCGAAGATTACCTTCTTAAGGCACTCGGCGGTATAATAATAATTACTTGGTGTCTTACGAAGCTTTCAACAATGTTACAGTTATATCACGGTGCTTCCTGAGTAAGTTACCAGTACTACTTGTCCTTTTATCACGACACCAGCCAGTCAGTCACAATGCTAACCCCGCAACCCTGAGCGCCAAGGAGGACAGCGATTACTACCATTTTTGAAGTATTTGGTATGACCTGATCGGGGATCAAACATTTTAATTATATGGTATGGCCCAGTTGGGGAGCGAACCCACGACCTCGCACCCGATGTGGACGGTATAATTGTTTCAAAAATATTTTTAAATTTGAATGAAAATCATGCTAGGAATGTCCAGTGCAAAACACTCTTAAATACGCATATGAAGTAACGAGTTCGAATAGTTGAGTCATTAACGATGCTAACGTCTAATTAACGCAGACACCATTTACCTGATATGAAATATATACTCGGGGCTGTCTGTTTTAGAGAGGTATGATTCTTTTTCTAAAACTTCTGAAAAGTTGGATATATCGTTTTGAAACAGAGTTTAAACCAGTAAGGGACCATTAGAAATTGCTTGTTTTGGAAACACTTCCTCATTTTCTCTTAATGTTTTTGAAAATAAATTATAAGATATAAGATGGAGAGGCGTCTGAAGTCGTCTGTATCAGGTGAAGGGTTAACAATAGAAAACACCCGGTAGGAAGCTCTGGCATAATGATGAAGTTGGGATTTGTCCATTTAACGGTCAATTAGACATTGTTACGGCGGAGGCTGTGGACCGATCATAACGCTGGTCAAGTGGTCTCTTGTCCGGAATGGGACAGATTGACCGGACCTAATTTGCCGGCACCAGGAGACACGATCGCGGCACCAAATAACCTTTCGTTTTTTGACGCCTCTGCAACAGACGACTTTTGAAAACGTTGTGACAAAAGAAGAAATTGCTCATGGTGAGCAATTTCTCCTTTTGCCACAACGATTTCAACTCCAGTCATTACTTAACTTAATATATATTGAGATATTCCCCCATTTTTGAGTGATGTCATCCGCTATATATTGTGTGTATGTGGGAAAGGGTTATATACCCCGCACACTGAACCTGTCGCTCTCACGTGACTGTAGCGGAGTGAGTTAACCCTCTATGCTTGTTGCAAGCTCTTATCTGAAGGTACCTCACTTTTAAACACGCCAACAGTGGATGCTATCAGGTTTTTCAGTTGTGAATCTACTTCTCAGCGTGCAGCTCGCCAAAGGCTTTGTTCATAGAGGCTTTAAGAAAATGTTGAAGAAACGTTGGCAAGAAAAGACAATATCAGAGTTGGTAGACAAGATTAGCGAACCATTTCAATGGATTAACTCTTTCAGCGCCACAGGCAATTTTGAGGCTTTTGCAAACAATGCAAATTCAGGTGAGTCAGCTCGTAACGAGCTGTCTCAACTGAAATCAGCATTGTTTGCCTTTTAGTTACCAAAATTATCCAAAACTTTCATAAATGGAGATATGGACACACCCAATTTTGAACATGAAGAGTCTACTTTAAACAATTCGGCGCTGAAAGAGTTAATATATGAACGATAAATAAGTCATACACGGCTGAATTACGACCTTTAAAAAAAATCCGTTTGTACGATTTTTAAAAAATCCATTGGTTTGTTGAAATTCAATTAACCTTACATAAGAGTATATACAGTTGAACCTGTGTATTACGACTACATACAAGGAGGCAACATTCCGGTCTTTGTTCACAGGTGGTCTTTAAATTGCAGGGAATTGCTATTTCAATGTTGTCTTTAGCATGAGTTTGTTTGACATTTGGCCCATGTCGCACATATAAATGCTGACCTAAGTAGCATATCCGAATAACAAAGATCGTGATAAGCCAGCACCTCGACACATCCTGAAAGGGGCATTCCCTGGTGAGTTAAGGTCTCGTTAATAGGGGAGAACGGTTGGGGATCAGTGTTTCGTTAACACGGGACAAGGATTTGGGATCCAAATTTCTTTAACAGGGGACAACTATTACGGATCAAAGTTTCGTTAACATGAGATAACTGTTAGGGATAAATGTTTCGTTAACCGGGGACAACTGTTAGGGATAAATGTTTCGTTAACATGGAATAACTGTTAGGGATAAATCTTTCGTTAACCGGGGGCAACTGCTAGGGGTCAAGGTATCGTTAACAACGGACAACTGTCAAGGGTCAAGGTGTCCTTAACAACGGACGACGGTCCAGGATCAAGGTGTCGTTTACAATAGACAAATGTTGAGTGTCAAGGTTTCGTAAACACCGGACAACTCTTAAGGGTCAATGGTTCCTTAACAACGGACAACTGTTTAGGGTCAATGGTTCTTTAACAACGGACAACTGTTTAGGGTCAACGGTTCTTTAACAACGGACAACTCTTAAGGGTCAATGGTTCTTTAACAACGGACAACTGTTTAGGGTCAATGGTTCTTTAACAACGGACAACTGTTGAGGGTCAATGGTTCTTTAACAACGGACATCCGTCGAGGGTTACGGCTACGTTAACAACTGACACATGTCGATATAAATCTTTCTTTAACAAGGGACAACCGTCGAGATCAAGGTTTCGTTTACTAGGGACAAATGTTGAAGGTCAAGGTTTCGTAAACAACGGACAACTGTTGAGAATCAATGGTTCTTTAACAACTGGCAACTCTTTAGGGTCAATGGTTCTTAACAACGGACATCCGTCGGGGGTTACGGCTACGTTAACAATCTTTCTTTTACATGGGACAACTGTCGAGGTCAAGGTTTCGTTTACTAGGGACAAATGTTGAAGGTCAAGGTTTCGTAAACAACGGACAACTGTTGAGAATCAATGGTTCTTTAACAACTGGGAACTCTTTAGGGTCAATGGTTCTTAACAACGGACATCCGTCGGGGGTTACGGCTACGTTAACAATCTTTCTTTAACATGGGACAACTGTCGAGGTCAAGGTTTCGTTTACTAGGGACAAATGTTGAAGGTCAATCTTTAATTAACAAGGAACTATTGCCAAGGGTTTTCCCCACAAAATAAAGCGTCTTTTGATCGTTATTTCCTGACTCAGCTCATAATGTGTTATGTGTGAGAAAATGATAGAATTTGTCGGACGTCCATTGTGTTGATTCCTCGTATCTTTTATTAAAGGGTCATTGACGGCGCGTCCCCAGACAGCCAGTTGTATGCAAATGAACCGGGACAATTATTTCCATCAAACAGACGCTATCTGATGCCTCTACAGCGGACGACTATCAAATACATTGTGGCAAAAAGGAGAAATTGCTCATAGTATGGCATGTAATCGGTTGCAATATTATATCTTTAACATATATGTCCTATATTCTATATATTTATTCAATCTTGTAATATATTTGTTGTATAATAATATATTTGTTGTATAATGAAATATATATTGTTTGTTACACAATATTTGTTCAATAATTATTTATATCGGTTCTATGTTTTCCATATATTGATTCAATCCACAAATATAGTTATTGTTAAAAGCAAATCTTTGTTCTTAATAAATATATATTTATATTCACTGTTGTGAAATATTTTTTCTATCAACAATATGTTTGTGCAAAAATCATATATCTATTCAATATCATACTGAAATATTTGTTCTATAATTTGCATTATGGGA
>JASEVX010001210.1:0-19895 GCA_031761405.1 Serripes groenlandicus | reverse complement strand
TGACCAGTCAGTCTTTTGTTTGAATAATTTATCCCAGTTATCGTGTACATGAGGTACACTGAGCTGTTTATTAGAGATGTATAAACATGTTTATTACTATAACAAGTCAAGGGTTTATCGAAAATGTTAAGGTCGAGTTTTGTTTTGACCTTTGTTTTAACGGACGCTTTAGTTGTAATAATATTTAACCAGATTTTTGGTATGTTTTAACGAGTTTATTTCAGCTATCCAGTTAGTTTTTACCTTTAATTTATCGTATATTGTTTTGACACAGAATATGCCATTTTCGTCTATGAGATCATTTATGAATAGTATGTTACTATCGATCCAAATAAACTTTTTTTGCCAAGTTTTATATATCTATTGCCCCAGATTACTTGTTTTCTTATATCATAGAACGTTTTTGTATTTCCTTGAAAGTAATTTGTTGTTTTAATCCATAGTTCGAGGATATTTCTGTAAAATTCACTCAATTTGATTGTATCTAGGCTTTTTATTGAGTCTATGTTCATACAAAATACCAAATAATTGCTTCCGTATCTATTTAAAAAGTATCTGGAATAATTTGCCAGTGGGCGTCAGCATTTTGTTCTTCTGTGAGCGACTTAATCCATTTTAACTTTATTGAAGTGATGTAAGAATCAAGTTGAATTAGCTTAAGCCCGCCTTTCGACTTTGGACCTGTGATAACAGATCTTTGATTTTATCTTTTTTGTTATTCCATAAAAATTTAAATATCAGTGTATTGATTTCTTTTATAATCGGCTCGGTTACGATTAATGAGTGAAATAAAAATGTAAACTTTGGAATAATGATGCTGTTTATAACCTGGATTTTACAGTAAATTGTTAATTTGCGTTTAGTCCAATTTTCAATAATGCTTTTACATTGTTCTATTTTATTGTTCCAATTCAGAAGATTACAATCTTTAGGATTTGTTCCAAAATAAATACCAAGGGCTTTAATTGGACTTGAACTCCACGAAACATTTCCTGGCTTTTCTATATTTGCCTTTTGTTTTCCAATCCACATAGCCTCTGTTTTATTTGTATTTAGTTTGAGTCCAGAATGCTTTCCGAATATATTTATTATTTCAAGTTCGTTTTCGACGTCAATTGTACGTTTTAAAAATAAAGTGGTATCATCCGCTAGCTGTGATATACGTATATCATTTTGATTGTGTTGGATTGTTATGCCTGTTATGTTTTTGGAATTGCGTATTCGGAGTGCCATTATTTCTGCTGCAATTATGTATAATAGAGATGACGCCGGACAACCCTGACGGACGCCCCTCTGTGGTTTGAACGTTTTTGATTTCCAGCCGTTATTTATTATACAGGTTTGGCAATTTGAGTAAAGTGTTTTGACCCATCGGATGAATTCATTTTTAAAACCAAAGTAATGCAACGATTCAAATAAAAAAGACCATTCTAGAGTATCAAAGGCCTTTCTAAAATCTAAAAAGACAATTGCCCCGTTTATTTGTAACAATTCGGCGTATTCTATTATATCCTGTATCTGTCTAATAGTGTAGCCTATAAATCTGTTCTTTATGTAACTTTGTTGGTCCTTGTTAATTATTTTATGAATCATTTTTTGTAACCTATTGGCTAAAACTCTAGCCGCTATCTTGTAATCCACGTTTAATAATGATATAGGTCGCCAATCTTCAAGATTTGTTGGACATCCTTTTTTATGAATAAGTGATAAAATACTAGTTCTTTGGGTATATGTTAATTCTGATTTTGTATAACCCTCATTTTAATACACTTGTCAGAAGAGGACCTATTATATTCCAAAAATGCGAATAAAATTCAACTGTTAAGCCATCTGAACCAGGACTTTTATTAGATTTCATTCCTTTTAAAGCGATTTCGCATTCTGACAGACTTAAAAGACCTTCGCAGAGAGCTGCGTCGTAACTTGAAAGTTTAGCTTCGCTTTGTGTTTGCGATATATAATCTTTTATAAGAGCAGGATCTTTGTTATCAGAACTATATAGGTTTTTGTAGAATTTTACTTCTTCTTGGAGAATGTCGACAGTGTTTGTGATTTCTTTACCATTTACATCAATTTTGTTTAATGTTTTCTTTTTTTGCCTTGATTTTTCTAGGTAAAGAAAGTATTTTGTATTCTTTTCACCTTGTTCTATGTATTGAACTCTCGATCGAATTTTTGCACCTTCTGCTTTTGCTAAGTAAAGGTCATTTAGCTCCGTTTCGATTTCTTGTAATCTTATTCCGTTGTGTTTAATGTCATTTAACTGTCTGTATTCCGTTTCAAGAATGTTTATTAATTTTTTTTTAACCTTACTTTTGATTTTACCGTATGCTATAGAGTTTTCTTTAATTTCTATTTTTAAAAGCTCCCAAAGAACTTGAATTTCCAGATTGCTTTGATTAAGTAAGAATCTATTTATTAAATTAGATATAAGTGCGATGTATTCTAGATCATGTAATAACAAATTGTTAAATTTCCAGTAACCTGGTCCTCGTTGAGATTGTTTAGCTATTTTCAATGATATTGCTGTGTACTTAATGCATGCAGGTAAAATATCAGTATGGAGTATCGTTGAAATTATGGACTTATCAATTAGCCAAAAATCAATTCTACTTTTTTCGGAATTCCATGTTCTTTTCCAAGTAAACTGTTGTTTGTCTGTGTATATTTCTCTCCATATGTCGCACAGGTGTTTGTTTTGTATTAGGGCAGTTAGGGATTTTACAGTCCTACATGTTTGTGTACTTTTATGTCTTGACACTCTGTCATTGCTTGATAGAGTGTCATTCATATCTCCACCTAGTATCAATAGTCCTTTTGCGTTTTTATCAATCAATAAGTTCAGCATTGCGAAGAATTTATTATACATTCCAGTATTAAATTTAATATAATATAACGGCCATTTGCGTCTATAACTGAATCAATTATTTCAAAAGCTAAGTTTTTGCTGAGAAGAACGGTGCATCCTTTACTTAAATTACTACCGTATGAATTTATTATATCCCAGTCGTTTAGTTCAAGAGATATTGATTGCATCAACTCGGGAGTAAAATGAGTATCTTGTAGGAATAATATATCAGCCTTTTGTTGTTTTATGTAGTGCTTTAATCTGGATCTCTTTTTTTTATCGCGCAAACCTTGACAGTTTAAGGACAATACATGGATATGGTCTGGCATGGTATATTGTAAGTTGGATTATGTTATGTTGTTTATAGTGTTTAGTATACGATATAATACATGTAAACTAAAGAGATCATAAGACTCGAATATGAGTTTCGATTCTAGAACTTAACACATTTGCTGTATTGTATAGCAAGCATCGGTGGAGGAAAAAAATAAGTACCGACCAACCTTCTATAACAATTTGACTTCCTTCACAACGATAAGGAGATGTGAAGCTTAGAGTACAATTAGAACTTATACATCGTACAATGAAGTATTTAACGAAAGTCTTTTTCAATAGGTGAACCAGAGTAATCGTATGATATGTATTCCATAAACACACACTCAAAGATGCGATCCTTTCCCTAAAGCTACAAATCCTTATGGTTAGATCGCACTTTTGTGACATAAATGAAAAATAATACCCGAGCATAACATTCACAACCACTAATAAATTAAGTATAATCTCCAAGTGCACAAAGGCAGTAATTATAATTTGACATCTAGAGTTTTGAGAACGGAGCAAGTGAGCATAGAGAGTACGTGCTCCGTGACTGCTTTTAACGGTACTCCGATCCTTCTAACTCTCACTATAAGATAATATGACAAATCAAAGTATTCTATTATATCATAGTGTAGGATGAGATAAATTTTAACATCGTGTGTGCTTTGGCGATGATCGATTCTGTTCTTTTGAGCATAATTAATCATCGACAATCTTCGCAAAACAATATCACGTATATTGTCATTAGTTGTACAGAATATATTAACCGGTGTTTCATTAGTTATCATTATTCATTGTTTAATGTATATTGTCATATCTATCATTATAGATCACGACACAACTGCTCTTCGAGCGTTTTGTTTGAATCATAGTCCAGAAATCGTAGTCCGTATTAACACGCATATCCTTATTACAAAAAGAACAGTTAGCCACTAGCATGTTACAATCGTGAGCTACCCGCCGAGTAATGATGGATGCGGGATTTTTTTGCCTCGTCATTGAGAATTTCTGAAGGTGTAGGTGGAGATCGGCTGATACATGCTCCACGTTTCGCATTGATTGGTGTTTTTGTATTTTGTCCGATTATTTTGACAAACGTATCAATTTGCGTTTGCGTTTTTGTTTTTAACGAATTATTTTTTCTCAAAAAATAATACAGTTAACGCGATCGTGTTTGTTTGCGGAAGTCACGGTTAAACTACACTTCCGCTTAGAATACACATTCGCTGTACCTAAATAGTCCTAGTATTTTTTCGATATTAAAATGACTTCTACGTGTTATTTTAATACAGTGAAGTCATAATTATACTATCGAATCATCATAGATAATCAATTTTCTAGAAAATATCAAATTTACAGTACGCGCATATATATTTCATTGTTCGGCAGGTACGTATAAGGCACGAGTATGAATTTTAGTCGTATGCCCATTCACTAGAAGTCGACACCACGCTGTATAGAACAATGTTAATCTCACAAATATGCCACCACGCAGAGCTCAGTGAAATAGTCAGTGTGCATTTTAAACGCTCGCATCGCCGTTGTTTCTCCTTTTTCCAACATGATAACGATGATCAAATGGGCTTTCTAATTATAGATCATGGTTTACATACGCGCGCATTCAGTTAGCTATATATATATATATATACGAAAGTAACGCTCCAACTTTGTATCAAAGTACCGTGGTGTAATGGAGAGCGTGTAGAACTACTAATCATGGACTACCTATCGACGCGAGTTTGAGTCCCAATAGGAACTATTTTTTTTTTTTTTTTTTTAATTCTTATTTTATGGGATTTGTTAAACATTATAGATTTATAATAATTAATTCACTCACATGAAACATTGTTATAATATAAGCCGAAATCCTGGATCCGCCCCTGGTGACGAAAACAAATCGAACTACAATGTAAATCTCACAAATATGCCATGGGTGTTTTGACAGACTTTACGCAGAGCTCAGTGAAAGAGTTAGTGTGCATGTTAAACGCTCGCATCGCCGTTGAAATGCTACATTTACTAAAACTGTCCACTGATAAAAAAATTATCTGGACAAAAATATTAATAATAATAAAATAGACTAAATTGTGCAATAGCATGATCAATTGCATTCATAAATTAGATTTTACAATACATGTTCAAAATAATTCGTTACCAGTACTTTCAGTACTTTGATTCCAGTATCCTTTTCTATCTTTTTCTTTTGTTTTTTGGTTGGTTTTGATGTCTGTTCATCTTCGTCTTGAGTAGAACATGCAGTTTCGTACTCGTTTTCCTGTGTCAAGTTATACTGTTGTGTATGTGACACGGTTGATGTTGATGTTTGTTGGGGTTCAGTATGGTATTCAGTTAGGGTGATTTTGACATCTTCATTGATGATACATTCTCCTCTTTTATGCCCTACTGTATTGCAGCTTGTGCAAACCCAATCGTTTTTGCATTCGCCTATAAAATGACCTTCTTGTAGGCATTTATTGCATTTTCGTGGTTTAGATTTTATATCCTGACCTTTGTGGAATGCTCTTCCAGTGAAAATTCCAAAGGATATGAACTTTGGGAGAGGCTCTTTCAGGGTACTTGCTCTGATGACACAAAACATATCTCCCGTATCACAATTAGTTAGTTTTCCTTTATATCGACATTTCTCACGTTTTGTTCGTCAAATCGCTTTGGGTTAGTGTTAAGGAGTCCTATATGTCTACCGATTAACTCGATTCCTGTTGAGAGAAGGGTCACTTTGTCATTTATATTGTCTATGTATATCCTCCACATACCTTTTATGCGCTGAATACCTGTAATGTGCGACTGGAGAATAATTTCCATGATCGCCTCGTACATTTCTGTATTAGTAATCCAGCTGGTATCCGACAGTGTTTTGTCATCAAATAAGGAGGATTCCATCATGAAAACAATGGGAGGTCCGCCATTTTGATTGTCATTCTGACCATTTTCACCACTTGTGGCGTTTGTCTTGTATGCATCCATATTCATATTCATATATTGGTGGTTATATCCGATTCGATACTCCAATATAATAAATCATTAGATGTGCCTACTTTTAACTGAAAACGAAACTTGAATAATCAGTCTTTATCACAAAAATAGATTTTTCTTCTCATCCAATTTTGTTTTCAACCATGTAAGTCGCGCAAGATCACAATGTGCACAGGTTGGCTATAAACGGCTTTATGATAGCATGGTTTCCTTTCATTCATAACATGGGATAGTTTAATCCTTTTCCACAAACATTAAATATACAGCATACGACTACTTAAATGCTAAACGAAAACACAAGGAAATTGTCCATACATGTATGTGAGTCTTATTCTTGAAAATAAGTATTAAAGCATTGATCGTGTTTGCGATGAAAACAAAAACGTCCTCTTCTCGACTCCCAATTCGGTTATAGATTTTAATAGATCGACCGTAGATGCAATGAATGCATTTATTGATTGAGCAACACCTTATTAAATAAAATCGCCTTAGTAAATCTTAAAACAGTTTGTTAGATGCGTTATGTTTTGCAATGGTTATTTGGGCACACACGGTAAGGTAACAATGGGTCTTTTAAACAAAAGTTGGATTTAAAACGGTTTTTCCAAATTTTGTTTTAAATAAACCCATTATTAACGACACTGGAGTCTGAAAATTGATTCTGGAAACTTTTGTTATGCTATGATAGCATATAATGTTGGTAAAACCGTTTTAAATCCAACTTTTGTTTTAAAAAACCCTTGTTAGGGCTAGATACGTATAGCTAAGGGTTTGTGTGCATACTAGTTGAAGAAATTAAAAGTTAGATATCTAGTTCCTTAAAAGACACTAGTGTCTGGGTGCCAGTATCGTTTATGATAAACGAAACTAGATTCTGGTTGCCAGTATCGTTTATGATAAACGATACTAGAATCTGGTTGCCAGTATCGCTTATGATAAACGATACTAGATTATGGTTGCCAGTATCGTTTATGATAAACGATACTAGATACTAGACACTAGACACCAACTTGACATTACCAAATATATTAACATACAAACAAGAGAGACAGTTACTGACTACTTAGTTCGATACTAATTTACATTCAATGCTTAACATCAGCCTCATACATAGTCTGTTTATGCTTGATTTTAAACAATACAGGTTGTCGTTCAGAACTCTGACACCTTTTTTTTTTTTTTTTTTTTTTTTTACACTTTATTTGCCACGTCCATAGGTATGGAGAGGTCGTGGCCATCCTCCCTCATACCTTACACAAATTGTTACTAGAATAATATTTGTAGTCTAAGGAAATTATATGAATTTACCTATTGAATAACCTATAAGGAGTCTGGGCAGTTTCTTTTCTTTCTGTAGCGTAATATGTTTTGGAAAAAAAAAAGTGTGGGAAAAAGGAGAAATTTGATCAAATTCTTTTTTTACTACAATGTTTTATTTCATAGATTTGTTTTTGTGTTTCATTTACGTATAACACATAGTTGTTATGAGTTAGAAAACAAAGTATGTGTACACATACCACATAATTTATGAAAACATAGTGAGAAAATGTAACCAGACTGTGCGGAAGTGAAAACCTTAATCATTGGTGATCAAGATGGACCTGCGTTTATCACAATTTGATTTGGATCGACAATGTATGCAAGGTTATTGTCAATTACAGTAGCATATCACTGTAATAGGAGTCCCAATGCGGATATACTCTTGTTTGAAAGTGCTAAAAACATACGAAAACACAAGAGTTTACCTGGGAATATTCTGTGATTAAAGGAAAGTGCAGGAAATAATCATAATGTTAACAAAGTCATATAAAGCTCATCAATCGATCAATCAATGTTTTCAAATGTATTTTGCGGTTATGATATAGTGCGATTCTACATTCATTTTTCAGAGTAATAAGTATGTTTATAGGTTTTGTTCTCATGTTAGACACGAAGTAGGATTTGTAGACTGTGAATGACACAGTTAAACTGGCGAAAATAACTGGACACAGCGATGCAAAGTGAACGTGAGCTGTAGAAACATTCTGTTGATACTCGAATTGACGACTGGTGGTAGTGGTGCGCCCATAATGCGGAATACCCAAGCAAAACGGTCTAGAGCATAAAGCTCGTTAAAAATTGAATATCAAACAGAGAAAGCATTTTCCGTTTGAGTTCAAAGCGTATCACTACTGTGCAGCTGCATTCGAAAAATAAATGAACTAATTCCTCTTGGGGTAGCATGCCACATTTACTGCAGTTAAAATTTGTTAGTGTAATGGGCCTTGACCATAGTTTGACAATAGTTGTCATAGTTGATCTAGAGGAACTAAAAACGTGTACTCTTGATTCATGAGGTTGTGTACCCATAAGGCATACTCACGCATACTGATCACTTGGCGAACTGTATTATTTCATGCTGATTTAGTCTGCAACGTCGTTTGCACTTACACTTGAGTTAATGTTACCTATTCAATATGAGACCGTGTTACGGCGCCGTACAGCAATACACTTTCCGGCACTCTGAGACTCTCCATATCATCAGACGTACGTCCTGGATCACTGGTTAAGGTATCCTGGACTTGAGAACTTATGGTCGAGCCTGGTTAGCGCCTATCGGTTTATGATTTGTTCGAATTACGGTTACTGTATTCTTCACTTTGTCGATATTATGGTTGTATTTTCTGACATTCTTGTGACGGTTAGCGGATGCCCTTTCTTCTTTGGCAATAGGTTTACAGTTTGCAGAAGAGAGTTCAATTATAATGTCGGTCTCGCTTGTCTTGTCCATTTCGGCTGTATTGTCTGATAACTGAAATGCCTTAGCAGGAGTACTTCCGCGAAAGATCTCATGTGTTCACGCTTATCGGTTTTCTGCTTCGAGCTGTCGGCAGTTACTACGGGATTTTGACCTGTTTTATCGACCACACATGTATTTACTGTAGAGATTAGAAACGTCATTTTGTAACTGTTCGATGTGTGTACCTATATTCGTTGAATCTCTGGGCAAAAGGGCCATTATAAGGTTTAAAGAACCTTGAAACCTATTGAACTGTATACATACGGATGATATATCTGTCTGCATTTGCTGTATTACAAATGAATCACTAGCTTGCTGTCTAGCAACTTCGTTTACTGTGGTTAGAACCTTACTGATGGGGCCGTAAATGTCAGGTTTTCTGAATGTGTCTTCGTCATTTAATATGTCTTCTTCTTCGACAGTAACTGTATTCTGAGCAGAGTTAAAAAAAAAACATCAATCATTTCTTTTGACCGTTCGCATTTAATAAAGGCAAATAAGACATAGCAATCATTGGCACATTTCTTTTCTTTTGAACGAGCACGGAGAGTATGATAATAATGTTTTTTAGTTCGAAAAAATATAACGAGAACCATATATTTATCGAAAAATTAGCAAATGTAATGAATAAAGCGGAAGTACATTTATAGCTGTATTTTGTTTGTTAAATAATGTTGCAAATATCCGGTGCATTTTATTTCGTTATGTCAACCGTTATCATTTTCTCTGGTAAATGAGTTGGTATGCGTCGGGAATCAGTGCCTTCTCTCAATCTCAAGAAATAGAACGTAAACATTTGAATTCTTGTAAATACGTTTTGAAAGGTATTACCAAACGTATTTACGGTTTAACCCACGTAATTATTACATAAGTATTCAATTGATGCAATTAAGTTTGCTTTCTCCATTCGTGTTACTGTTGTAAATAACAACTTCGATGTTTGCATTGTAACTTAAACTACATTCACATTACGAAACGTCAAATGCTTACCCCTATTTCTCTGAGGAAGAGGATGATACAGAGTTAGAGCTTATCTCGTAACAAATGTCCCGGTTCGAATAACGATGACAAGATATTTTATCATACAAGGGGTCCAAAAAGGTCAGTACCACTCCACTGCATTTGGAAACAATTACATCACTTTAGCCATATAAGGCAAAACAACCCACCCCTTGGAGGCCATGTTTTTCGACCAATCAACATGGTATGAAGGAATCGTATAACGGGTCTCACTAGGAACACTTCTACAACATTATTTGCGGTTCGATCCTTGACCGGGTCATACCTAAGACTTTAAAAGTGGTAGTAATTGCTGAGCTACTTGGCGCTCAGGGTTGCGGAGTTCACATTGTGACTAACTGGCTGGTGTCAGGATATAATATTATGGACCAGTAGTACTGATAACATACCCCGGAAACGCCTTGATATAACTGAAAAAGTGTTGAAAGCGGCGTTTAACAAAAGAACAAAACAATTAATTGAAATCGGCTTCATACTTTCGTAGGAGAAGATTTTAAAAATGTTAACAATAACTTTAAAAGGCAAACAGCACCGCCCCCTTGCGGCCATATTTTGTGACCAATCAGCATGGATTGAAGGAATCTGACATTTGAGCCAGTGCAGTTAAACAGCGAGGGAAAGAATGTTATCTAAGTCCGATTCCGATTGAGTTTCGCCATTCGCGCTCCCAACCAATGAACATTTCTACAAAATGATTTGAAAATCGGCCTGAGACTTTTGGAGAAGAAGATCTTTTGAGTTTACACTATTTTTTTCTTTTTCTTGCCATGGAAACCAGAATTTGAATGGATCCAACAAATTTGAAGGAATTAGGGAGAAGACATTGAGAGGATGCTTCCTATGAAGTTTCATCCGAATTGGCCAAGTGGTTAGGGAGGAGAAGACGTTTGAAGCAAAAAGTGAACGCACGCACGCACGACGGAAAATGCGCCATGACATAAGCTCGACTGGATTTCACCAGGACCGTGTTACTATAAATAGCCTTTATTTGGTTCATACATTATAACAATAATGACAAGGTGTGCAACGATATCGCTCGATTCGGGCATTAATTATCGCCGAAACCGACCTTGTCTCGGGTAAAGACAGGTTCATTAATGATTTTTCTAATGACCAACCATACCAAAATGAGCCAACCGACCAATACGCCGGCGGACTTAAGCCTAATGTTCATTCAATTTGTAAATTTGCAGTAGGCCTGTTCGCCATGCGTTGAAAGTATTTATTGTTTTTTTGACTTGTGTCACTAAATACGTGCCCACGTTTATCATGTATGAATTAATTCATTTCGCCACCATCACAGCAATGAACAAACAATTCCTTTATATCTATTTAAACTTCCTGGGCTTAAATTGTACAGAAATTTAAAAGAAATTATTTCTGTGAGAATTCAGTCGTCTTTCAAACATCTCGAGTAAATTTAACAACAAACAAACAATAGTATTTATCTTTAAACCCACTATCCTATGTATGGATTAATTGATGTCATTCTTAAAAGTGAACTAATATAATACATACTGATTCATAAGGTGTTCCTACATATAGACATATTTTGACGTATCTGCATCAGACGACATTGTCAAAACAGGCAACATTGCTCTCATTGATAAAATAAACCCAATAGGTTTGACACTAAGATCATTTAAAGAAATGGTCATTAATTTGCACACATTTTAGTCGTCTTGTGCAGAAAAATGTAGTATCCGGGAAAGGAAAGAGTTAATTGTCACATTAATTCCCTAGCTATATCTAGACTGCCGGAGCGACCACCTTATGTTTTACATAAAAAGAAGACCATGATGACCTTACCGTTCACAGTTATGTAATGTGATTCGTCATGCCAACCATAAGAGGCCGAAGAAAACTAGTATAGCTCCACTGTCCCAGAGCGAAAAATCAACACCCTATGTTGTCTGTCTTTTGTCAAGTTAAAATGACTTAGAAGTTCATCAAAGAAATGTTCATGTACCAATTAGTATTGCACAAGAACATTTCTAAGTTTATCACAATATAGTTCTTTGTAAAACGGGTGACCCAAGGTGCATACTTTGAACAATCTGTTTAGAGGACCAGTAAACAATGCTACATATTAAATATCTATGCTCAGGACTTTCAGACAAGAAGATTTTCGAAATGTTCCACTATATATCTCTATGTAAAACAGGTCACCCCAGGGCGGCGCCAATTTTGACCAAATGGTCATAATTAGAACAATCTGTGTAGAGGATCACTACACAATGCTACACAAAACACATCTAAGCTCTAGGCCTTTCAATTTCAGACAAGAAGATTTTCAAAGAGTGTCCCTATATATCTCTCTGTAAAACATAGGGATCTGTGCCAATTTTAGCAGCAGGTGCATAAATCGAACAATCTATGTAGTGGACCACTACACAGTGCTATACACTAAATATCGAAACTCTAGGCCTTTCGGTTTCAGACGAGAAGATTTTTAAAGATTGATAACAAAATTCTGCATGTAATTATTTTCTTTGAACACATTTCAGGATAATCCGAGCATCATTCCTACCAAGTTTAGTTAAAATCCATACAGTGGTTTAGGAGGAGGTGCAGTCTAAAGAAATGATTGACGACGGACAAAATGCGATCCCAAAAGCTCACATTGACCACTTCGTGCACAGGTGAGCTAAAAATGTCTGCTTTCAATTTTCTTTTATCAAATGTGAGAAGGAAAGCTGGACACTCAACTTTTAAACTCAGGATATTTTGATTTATAGTTAATCTATTAAACGGATATACTTTGCTTTTCTTTTGCAAAATATTAGGCATATAGTAGATACTCTGGAATCGAAAAACAGAATGAAATAACTTGGAGGCAAAATGTTTCTTTTGACTAATTTGTCTGTTGTTAACAACGTTTTACAACTATAAACATAGAACAGGCCTACACATGACCAATACATGCCAAATGATTCATTTTTACAAAATGTTTTGTAAAAAATACAGCGAAATGATAACAAGTAACATATGCACCATTTTAATGTAAAATTAAAACGAAATATTCAATGTCCGTCGAAAGATGTTTAAGTTAACGTTTTTTGTTGTTTGCATTGGCGCGATATGAAGAGAATGGACACAACTGAAAAAAAACTGAACCCTATTTCAAGAAAGAATTTACACATGGGAGGTAACCGCTAAACGATGAATTAACAACGGTGTGCCCTGAAGTTGGAAAATGCTTGGTTTTGGAAAGGTTATCTGAATAATCACATATGAAGATAGAAATTCCAGTGAAAACTAGAACTGTGAGTGAACTCACAAAGATAACTCCCTTTACGCTAACAAGACATATGGACAGACAGACGGACAAATATATTTCCGACCGGGATATTCTTACTTCATGCACATCCTCATGTGTACTGTAACTGTGTAAAGTTTCATCAGAATCGGTCCAGCCGTTAAGGAGGAGTTGCGCTTACAAGACATATGGACAGACAGACGGACAGACAGACGGACGTACCCATGAAGTGTATTTGTGGGGTTATTTCTTTTGTTTGAATCTTGTGGGTTGCACCCCACAAGTATACTTTTCATTTCGTATTTAACCCCCTTACGGAATGAATAACATTAATATGCAAATGAGATACCCGTTATTAAAAATAAAAATAAACTATTTATTTAAGTGTCTTTATAAGGATGGTGAGTGGGCTTTAAAACATAAAACACAGAATTCTGCATGAAAGAATTTCGGTGAGGACGACGTGCGACGAGTAACGGCCAAGGGGCTATCATAATAACTCACCTTTAGCACTTCGTACTTAGGTGTGCTAAACAATAACAACTACCAGCAATCAGAAGTACATCTGTATTAATATTCTTTTTACAAATAATTGATATAAAATGAATGAGTGAATACATCGAATGAAAATAATCTAATTTATTATTAATTATATTTCTAATTGATATCTATAATTTATTTCCAACAATGCAGTTTATATGTTTTTCGTAAGTAAGATCGTAATCCGAACCCGTTGACCAATTGTTTAAGCAGTTGTTGAATAGACTATTCCGGGAAAAGTACTTGTAATAGTGGCATTTCAGCAGACTGTAGATAAGATACTTTTATAAAGCATGCTTGGTTCAATATAACATTGAGATTTACCATAGCAACCTAGAGTTTTCTTAATTTGAATAGTTGCGTCACGTAAACTCTGGTGTGGTAGTTTATTTTGTCATCTAAGATCTTAGCTGTATTGATACATATAATGTATAGCACAAGTCTATTTTACTGTGTTACCATACATGCTGTATAACCAGTTGTATTTTTGAAACCGAATTTCTTTATTGTTTCTATTCATTTGAAAAACGCTTTTCCTTCAATATGTATAGCAACAGGATGAATAAATATTTTAATCTCACAATGTTTTTACTTATAGCTTCTAGTTGAAGGTGTGATAATTACAATGGATATGTTGTGTAAACATGTTTAATATACAATCAGTCCCGATAATAAGCCTATTTAGTAAGAGGAAGAATTGTTGCTATTGCAGCCAATGGTATGCATTGTTGTCTTGCTTATATCAGAAGTTTACAACGTATTGAGACCAGGTCATTCGTGAACCTTCTTATAGGTTGCAGACTACTAAAATACCACTCATTTACTACTCAGTTGAACAGAAGATAAACAATAAACTGTCAAAAACACACACATATTATATGAAGATACATACACAACAAACCATATTAGAAACAATATTGATAGAAGGAAAATATGTGACATCCGCGTTAATGAATAAACGCGTCTTAGAATATAGCCCTAATGCACTTACACGCTTAAAACATACGCTTTTTCTAATAGGTTTAATCAGTAGTATCCATTGCTTCTGGTATGTTGTTGTTACTTTCACATCGATTACGAAACTTCTTTAGGGACCACTCTTTCCTATGCAATTCATTACAAATCGGTTTCATTGGTGTGACGTAGCATATTCCGTCAGTGCACATCCCTGTAACTATACCAACCGCCTTCAGTTTTCCGTTTGTATCCCTCGTTAAAACCAAAGAGCCCGAATCACCAGGTCCCGCAAAGTGAGGTGGTTTACCTACAAATCCCGTCGCATGAGTACCAATGACTCGGAGTTGACAGGGAAAGTTATACGTAAACGATTTGTCTCCATACAATATTATCTTCGTTGACGCCGAGTCTAGATATATACCAGTTGTATATCTAGTAGTGCGACCAAACTTTTCTACAGGTGTACCAATATCACGTTTTGTAAAGTCGATGGTCTCTCCACATGTGTATTCCATTGGGTTTTCATCAGTATACCCTATTGAATAATGATATTTTAAATGTTATTTATACTAATATAATATACTACTAATACTAATATTTATGTTATCATAAGTATAATAATAATAATAATGGCTAATAGTTAATATGGTAGTAATGATAGTAATACTAATGATAATGATGAAAATAATTACCTATGGTTATCATACCTCTCCTAATAGATAGTACTAGTGATGGTACGACTTATTCTTACGGTAATACAGATAATGGCGATGGTTAGATTTTCGGAGAAAGATTTGTGTGGAACACAACCGTACAAGTCTGAATTAGAATAGTGGCCTCATATTCAATATTCGAAATAAACATCTAAACAAATTGTTTAACCAAGGCAGGGTGGAGTCCTGAGAACTAATCAGTAACTACATGTACCCTTTAACTGTTTCCTAACCATGCCTTTCAAGCGAAAAGGCACAACGCTTTATTTAAATGTATCCTTGCGAATATTCATTTTAAATAAGTAAAAGCGATGCTAAGGTCAGGACGCATGCTCTTTGAGTATAGAGAACAGTGGCGAAATAAGTCCATGTCTATCTGGAAGTTAGTGTTAGGAACGCTACTAGGAAAAGTGTCTGATATTACTGTAGGAAATTATCTGCGCGCTGGGCCAAACCTAAAGTGCGTTGGCCTTACGTTGGCGTTGCTCTAAGGCTTAGACATCATCAGGCACTGTTTAATTGCATCGCTGATTGACACACATAATTACGTCTATAACGATAGTCTGTCTGAATTAAACCTATATGATGATGCTGCGAAATGCCCAACTATACTTTTACTCAAGTTTGGCACAAGTATGAAGGACCCCATAGCAAAAAACTATTGACTTCAATGATCCACAGCAATGACACACCCTATGGACGAAAGTAGTGGCTCATTGGCTACTCTCAGCTTACTCCCATATGAACAGAAACCAATTGTTTTCCAAAGGATAACTTTAAAGATTGTTTTGGATATTCTGAAAATTCTACAAGACATAAATGCATGACGAACCAGAAGGTCGCATGGCAGGGCTTTTTAACGAGCAACCACTTGAAATGTACACACATGTCCTTTAGGCATATTACCAAAGACATTATTCGGGGAATTTATAATTATATATCAGGCATCATTCCCTGTATAAGTACCTGAAGGAAAGCCCCTCGATAAGTGTATCCCAGGGATTCTCTGTTCTAAACAATATCAATTATTGACGATGCGGTAAACTTGACTAAGCTGTACGATAACAACTACTTGCTATGTACGATTTACATTAAAAACGATTTTGACATTATACCCATTTCCGAAAAGGACTAGAAATATCATTTTTCTGCACAAAAAACTAATGTTACTATGATACATGTTTTGCCAAAAGGGTAATGTGTTGTGTTTTAATCTTTCAGCAGTACTATGCATCGGATTATTTACAAAACGATAGGCATTTCTTGCGCCCGGCTATTTAACTATCAAAAGTGCTTGAATTGTTTGCAAAGCTTCCTTAATATGTCAGAAGCTATGGGTTTCCCCATCAAACACTAAACGCTTTTAGGATCACATTAATTAAGTACTAATGGTAAAGAGATCACCCTCATTCAAACTTCACAAACTCATATGTGTACTGGCAGAAATCAAGAAACGTCAAAAGGTTAAACTTCTTGAATTACAATCGCTCATTTTGTTATTAAACGTTGCTTGCTCAGTTGTTGCACCAGGCTTCACATTTTTACGTCGTTTTTTACACCTGATATTATGGCTGAGGCGTTCCGATAACAAAAGACGTTTTAATGATGAAGCCAGAGCTGACTTACAAACATTGTCCATATTTGTTAATCATTTTAATGTCAAATCAATGGTTTTGCCTAGTAAATTTTGGTTTGCTGATATATGGACAGTCACTTAAAAATACTTTCATATATCGATGAAGGAACGTTTTACTATCATGTTAGCTTTTTAATTGTGGGCAGAACATTTGAACAATCAATATATTATTTTTTATTTTTGATAATGAAGTTGTTGTTTATATTATTAACAAACAAACATTAAAAGACAAAGTGTTAATGGGACTAGAACGATGGCTAGCAATTCTAACATTGTCATTTAATATTATGTGTAAGCCTGAACAATCTGTCTTCAAAAGAGAAAAGATCTAGCGGAACACTTTCTTGCCAATAGGTCACATACTTTGTGAAGATATATCCATACAATGATTTATGACGTTTTATGTTAAAACATAAAAATGTTTTATGCATGGTACAGGGTACTACTCTAAGCACCTTGATACCGCAAAATAAACTTAAAACTATTTATATCAGGATTTAAATAACATATTCACAATTAGCCAATCAGATCTTCGTACGTCATACGGGTACTTCTATCGCCATCTTTACAATTTATTTCGAGGGAGAAAGCACGCTTTGCTTTCAAGAATAAAACTCTCAAGATTTACCGTGTTTTAACTACGGATTAAAGGTTAATTTTATAACATTTAGCTTCTAATTAATCTAAGCTATCTATTGTACGAATCGTTTTAGGACGGCGACCCGGCATAAATCGTATTTTGGTGATATTCGTTTTTTCCTTTGTTTTTTTCCCACGAAATTGGCGCGTGATATTGTGTCACTGTGACGTCAATCCAAGATGGCAGCGCCCACGAAAAAAATACAATTGTTTGGACATTCCTTTGTTCGCAGACTTCGAGACTTTATTTCCGACAACGACACAGCTTCGTTTACATGGGATTTACATGGACCACCCCTTATACAATACTCTGGCTTTCCTGGAGCAAACGTCGACAGGCTTCGCTCCAAATCAGACTACGTTGAAGACTTCGAGCCAGACATTGTTTTTCTATTCATCGGTACGAACAACTTATATCGTACATCCTCTTCTCCGTCGAGCGTGGCTCAGGACATAATGAACTTGGTTGGAAGAGAAGCTTGGGATTAAACAGGTGATTGTAGTTTCAATTACACACCGCTGCGAACCCAGCACCAAGACGAGATTTCCAGTGGACGTCAGTTGGTTTAACAACAGGGTTGATGAGACAAACGGCTTCCTCTCTGATCTTCTACACTTCCAGTACCCTTCCAAAACATACTTCTGGAAACTTAAAGGTTTTTGGTCAGAGCAAGCGAAAAATACAATGATTTAATAAGGGAAAGACAAACAGAGACCAGTCTTTTGATCTGGATTCAATCGCAATATTCAACTACTACCATACAATTAATGACTAAGACGATCACACATGGGCTTACCGATTAAGGAAATGTTAATTCGTTTGAAAATGGTAAGAAACTTGCTCATCAAAATGTCATCATTCGTCATGTAATTATTAAATATCCTGTTTAATGTTAAAAACTCTTGTTTTGTTGTTGTCGTTCTTCAATAAAACAATGCGGCCTTGCTTGCATAAGTACATTTTGCTACAACATTAGAGAATTTATGACATATTGAATGGAGATTACTATTGATAATTAACTGGCGGATCATGTGGAATAATTGCCCCTCTTCAAACGGAACTCTTGTCAAAAACCGCGTAAATTCACCCTCCTCCTTCCCTAATTTCCAAACACAACATTAAAAGTCAAACGTTATTTCCTTAACCAGTCTGGTTTATGAATAATTAATGTATTATTAGTCATTCAAAGTCAAGGTTAAAACTCAATAGAAAGTACACTTCATACAAGTGCATGTCTAGTAATTTCTTTTATTATTATTGTGTTAACATTAATCTCAATTGAGAATGATTGTCTCTCTTTTCGAGGTGGTCTTTCACTTGCTTTTATCCCCGAATTTGGGATAGGGGAGCCCGCGCTTAGGAATCCAATTATATTCTATTTTAAGGGTGATTCTGGTATTCTGTGATATTCATTCACGTTTGCACTTTTTAATGTGTTTGCAAATTGTGAATAGTGTATATATTATTACCCCTGATAATTATTGCTGATTAAACATATTTTGAAGAATTGTTACTTGATTATTAAATCACCTTTTCTATGTCACACACTTTGGTTTAGTTGTTATGTCCCTTAGATCAACACAGTGGATTCCGTGTGAGTGCTAGTAAATGATGGCATGAATACAATGAGTGATGAAGTATATGTAATATACATGGATGGAGTTATATAATATGAAAACAGAGACTGAACTTGATGCCCTAATGTTTAGCTCACCTGAGCACGAAGTGCGAGTTGAGCTATTGTGATCACTTTTCATTCGTCCGTCCGTCCGTCTGTCTGTATGACTGTCTGTCTATCCGTCTGTTTCTACACACGACTTCTTCTCCTAATCAAATGGAATGTTCCTTTGGTGGACCTCTTTCAAAGGTGTTCAAAAAATTAAATTCCTTGTAGAACTTTGGATGCTGCGGGCAATAGAAAAGTGGAAAATTGCCAACATTTTAAAAATCTTCTTGTCCAAAAGAACTGGTCCGATTTAAAAATAATTTGTCACAAATTTTCCTTTGGGGATCTCTACCAAGTTTGTTCAAATTATAGGTAAAAATGTGATATAATATTAACAAATTAAATTACATTTTTGTACAAGTTGTATCAATACAACGGAGTCATGTGAAATAGAATTTTCGTTATGTACCAACTTTACACAAAATATGTACATGCTTTTAAAATATGATGAAATGTTTCTCATAT
>JASEVX010000121.1:512302-583455 GCA_031761405.1 Serripes groenlandicus | reverse complement strand
TCAGGTGATCGATCAGGTCATCATGGCCCTCTTGTTAAAAATTAGTCGACTGAAGATTTCAGAAAGTTTGTTTATTGAGATTAAGCGTTGAAGAAGGATTGTGTCTATATATTACAGAGAAAGACAGACTTAAGTCAATTATATCCGCTGGGATGTGGCCAAACAGTATGCCATGGAACAGGGTATTTACGATGAGAAAGACGTCAGGATGGCTGTACAGCTACTGCATGACCTGGGTACCGTCCAGTACTTTGACAATGACTTCCTGTGTGACAATGTTGTCATCAACCCACAGTGGATCGTGGATGTGATGGCATGTGTTGTGTCAGCTCAGGATTCTCCGATACAGGCGAGTGTTAAAGTTATCAAAAATAGCATTTTAAATTTTTCCCGCATGCTGACTTTTTAAAACATTGTAATTTCTCCTTTTGCCACAATGTTTTCGACTGTATTTAATAATTATACTTTCACTTATAGACACTTTCTATATGATTGCCAAGATGTGTTCAGAGTCGTCTGCTTTAGATTTGTTTTATGTAGGAAAATGTTAACCACTATCAGACTATGTAAATCTGCAAGTTATGCTTTGATTGCTAAAGGAAGTCATGAGTTATGGTCCTTATTGGTAGGTTATGTCAATTCAACAAATTTGCTTCTTTACAGAAAAACCATGGCAGATTCTTGCACAGTGACATCCCTATTGTATGGAAGGACTATGACCCGAATCTTCACAAATGGTTGTTGTGTCTCAAAGAAGACTTTGATTTGACCTTCCCTTTACCAAAGGAACCAGTCAATATTGTACCCTGCTTACTGCCCACTGAGGAGCCAGAAGATGTAAGATTTATCCTAGCTCTCGGGGAATCATTTTTAGCTCCACTGGCTGAAAGCCAGTCGAGCTTATGTCATGACGAATTGTCCGTCGTGCGTGCGTGCGTGCGTAAACTTTTTCCTTTAAACGACTTCTTCTCACTAACCACTTGGCCAATTTGGTTGAAACTTCATAGGAAGCATCCTCTCAATGTCCTCTCTTAAATTCCTTCAATTTTTTTGGATCCATCCATAATTCTGGTTTCCATGGCAACCAAAAGAAAAAAATAGTGAAAACTTAAAAAATCTTCTTCTCTGAAAGTGTCAGGCCGATTTTCAAATAATTTTGTAGAAATGTTCCTTGGGTGACCCTTTATTAGATTCCTTCAAGAAATGTTGATTGGTCGAAAAACATGGTCGCCAGAGGGCGGGGCTATTTTGCCTTATATGACCATAGTGAAAACTTAAAAAATCTTCTTCTCCGAAAGTGTTCAGCCGATTTTCAAATAATTTTGTAGAAATGTTCATTGGGTGACCCTCTATCAGATTCCTTCAAGCCATGTTGATTGGTCGAAAAATATGGCCGCCAGAGGGCGGGGCTATTTTGCTCTATATGACCATAGTGAAAATTTAAAAAATCTTCTTCTCCGAAAGTGTTGAGCAGATTTTCAAATAATTTTGTAGAAATGTTCTTTGGGTGACCCTCTATCAGATTCCTTCAAGCCATGTTGATTGGTTCAAAAATATGGCCGCCATGGGGTGGGGCTATTTTGCCTTATATGGCTATTGTGAAAACTTAAAAAATCTTCTCCTCCGAAAGTGTCAGGCCGATTTTCAAATAATTTTGCAGAAACATTCCTTGGGTGACACTCTACAAGATTCCTTTAAGCCATGGTGGTTGGTAAAAAATATGGCCACTAGGGGGCAGGGCTGTTTGGAGATTTGATTTTTGCCTTATGGCCGTGGAGCGATACTGGCCCTCTTGGGCCTCTTGTTTAACACTTTTGCAACAGATACTTTTTGAGTTCGTGCCATTAAGGGATCAGTTCTCAATCACCTGTATGTCTGCCTGTTTGTCAAGCTTTCATATATTGAAATATTAGCACAAAACATATTTTTGTTCATATGGAACATTTGTTACATTATTGAAGGAAAACGATAAATGGCGAATTAAATCTTCAATTCAAAATGGTTTCTACACATTTACAAACGTTATCAGATTCTGCTTTAGAAATATTTATGTAAACAAGTATTATATATAATAATCAGATTTTGATATTAAATCAAATCAATTAACTATTGGAAAACATTGTGAGAAAAGAAAAGGAGGAATTTGGAATCATTTGTCATTTTTAGCTCGTCTGTTTTTCAAAGACAAAAAGTTGGGCTATTGTGATACCCTTGCCGTCATCTTCAGCGTCTGTGTTGTCACAAAACTCTGGCTTTAATAATTATTCAGTAATGTATGCCCCTTTTCAGCGGCTATCTTTTCTCTTCTATCCACAGCATGTAATACGGGTAAGTCTAATGTTGAGGCACCAAATGTCATATGCATCAAAGAAAGATTACTATGATACATATTTTTTCTGCTTCTATGCTGGGTTAGAAGATAGAAACATGCAAAATTATCTACTAAATCAAAACCATAAATATTTGTGTTTCCAGAAGCATGTTTTCAACAGTAGCTGCGTAATTATGAAGTTAATCACACTTGACATTTTACTATTTTACAGTGCACACACTGGTTTGGTCGATGATGGTCAAGATCCGTTATAAACGATTCGATCGCAATATTGGCAAAAAGAGAAATTGCCCATAATGTTTCCAAAAGTTGTTTGCGGTTTATGTGTTAAAATGCGTTGACAAGTAGGAAAGGGTTAAAAAAGTAGAAATGATGTGTGAAAGTGAAGTTGCTCATTTTAGTAACACAGAATTTGTGATGTTAAATAAACCTGTAGTTTTTAGCTCACCTGAGCTTTGCTCAAGGTGAGTTATTGTGATCGTCTTTTGTCCGGCGTGCGTCGTGCATCAACTTCTTCTCCTCAGTAACCAGTGGGACAATTGGGATGAAATTTCTGAGAAAGCATCCTCTCAATGACCTCACCAGATTTCCTTCAAATTGTTGGGATTCATGCAGAATTCTGGTTTCCATGGCATCGAAATGAAAAAAACTTCAAAATTCTTCTTCTCTCAAACTGGTTGGCAGATTTTCAAATAATTTTGTAGAAATGTTCCTTGGATGACCCTCTATCAGATTCATTCAAGCCATGTGGAATGGCCAAAAAACATGGCCGCCAGGGGGGGCGGGGCTATTTTGCCTTATATGGTGGCTATAGTGAAAACTTAAAAAATCTTCTTCTCCGAAAGTGTCAGGCCGATTTTCAAATAATTTTGTAGAAATGTTCCTTGGATGACCCTCTATCAGATTCCTTCAAGCCATGTTGATTGGTCAAAAAACATGGCCGCCAGGGGGGGGGGGGGGGGCTATTTTGCCTTATATGGCTATAGTGAAAACTTAAAAAATCTTCTCCTCCGAAAGTGTCAGGCTGATTTTCAAATAATTTTGTAGAAATGTTCCTTAAGTGACCCACTTTCAGATTCCTTCAAGCCATGTTGATTGGTCAAAAAACATGGCCACCAGGGGGTGGGGCTATTTTGCCTTATATGGCTATAGTGAAAACTTAAAAAATCTTCTCCGAAAGTGTCAGGCTGATTTTCAAATAATTTTGTAGAAATGTTCCTTGGATGAGCCTCTATCAGATTCCTGCAAGCCATGTTGATTGGTCGAAAAACAGGCCGCCAGGGGGTTGGGGCGGGGCTATAGTGAAAACTTAAAAAATCTTCTTCTCCGAAAGTGTCAGGCCGATTTTCAAATAATTTTGTAGAAATGTTCCTTAAGTGACTCACTTTCAGATTCCTTCAAGCCATGTTGATTGGTCAAAAAACATGGCCGCCAGTGGACAGGGCTATTTTGCCTTATATGGCTATAGTGAAAAGTTAAAAAATCTTCTCCTCCGAAAGTGTCAGGCCGATTTTCAAATAATTTTGTAGAAATGTTCCTTAAGTGACTCACTTTCAGATTCCTTCAAGCCATGTTGATTGGTCAAAAAACATGGCCGCCAGTGGACAGGGCTATTTTGCCTTATATGGCTATAGTGAAAAGTTAAAAAATCTTCTCCTCCGAAAGTGTCAGATTGATTTTCAGATAATTTTGTAGAAATGTTCCTTGGGAGACCCTCTATCAGATTCCTTCAAGCCATGTTGATTGGTCGAAAAACATGGCCGCCAGGGGGGGGGGGGGCTATTTTGCCTTATATGGCTATAGTGAAAACTTAAAAAATCTCCTTCTTCAAAAGTGTCAGGCCGATTTTCAAATAATTTTATAGAAATGTTCCTATCAGATTCCTTCAAGCCAAGTTGATTGGTCGGAAACTATGGCCGCCAGGGGGCGGGGCTTATATAGTTTAATTGAAAAAAAAAAAATTAGGTGAGCGATCCAGGGCCATCATGGCCCTCTTGTTTTCCTTTTAAGCTTAAATGGCCAAGTGTCAGAGAAAAGAAAGGAGAAAGAGAAACCAAAATGGTCTACAAGTTGACCTACCTCCCTTCTGGATTATTTAATTGAGCCCAGGTATTTTACTCTATTTTACTTAAGCTCCCTTCCTCACATACAACAGATCCCAAGCAGACAACTTTGAAAAATCTCTTTAAATGAAAGTATGATTATTGAATAAAGCTGAACTGACACTTTGTCAAATGGAGAATTTGTTCACACTGTTCACCTATTGCCATGCTGTATTAACCCAACATACAATATTTCTGCTGCAGACGAATTTGAACATATTTTGTCAAAAATAGAAAATCTCTATAATTGAATGGATAACCTATGACTAAAAGTGGAAAACATTGTTGCAAAAGGAGAAATTGCTCGTTCCACAAAGACTGATAGCCCATTGGTGAAAGTCAAATGACACATATCACAGTGACTTTGTTCAAACGTCGGAAAGAATGTTGGTCAAACTGGGGTTCCAACTCACAACCCCTGGATTGACAGCCCGCGTCGCTACCAGGGCTAGGGCTACATACTGTAGTAAGTTGCAAAGGTTTAAATTTCTGATTCTTGTGTTCCTTTCAGGTGAGACTGTTCCAGTTTTCAGATGGAAAACGGGTTTGGAAGAAAGGATCATTACTGAGTAAAAACAAACATTTGGCCCTCATTAAACAGAGGTAGATTCTGTCTCTACTAGCTTGATGTTAGAACCAGACATTTTTCTAGTTATTGGCAAATAGTGCATGCCTTTATTCACACTTAAAATCATTGTATGCGACTTTGGACAACATTTGAAAATCAAGAAATGCTTTACATCATTTGTGAACAATGTAGACAAAGATCAACCTGTACATTATGGAAGCTTAACCTTATCTTGGTCTACATTATCTGCTACTCATGTGTCACTTTTCAGCTCAAACTGATTCAAAAACTAGTTAACCCTTTCCCTCATATAGACGCTTTCTAACGCCTCTGCAGCAGACGGATTTTTGAAAACATTGTGACAAAAGAAGAAATTGCACCAAACGTGAAATTTCTACTTTTACCACAATGTTTTCCACTTTTTGTCATAGGTTATCCATTCAATTATGGAGATTTTCTATTTTTTGACAAATTACGTTCAAATTAGGCCTATGCTGAAGAATTGCCGTATGAGGAAAAGGGTTAAAGGATAATAGGCTTTAAAACTATAAAAGTTTAATCTGAACTCAGAATTTGTGCTCAAGAATTCGATTGGTCAGAAGCAAATTCATTCTCGAAATTGAACAACGACAATTTATTTTTTGGAGCATGGTGTTCATTTCTGAGCACGGAGAAACTTTTATGAGTACTACAATTTTGGGCACCGTAGCAGGATAAGTGTTAAACAATAGAGTTTTTTTTATGTCATAATTCGATTAGGATAAGCTGTTTTTACTTCCCAATATACAAACTCTTTATAGATATTCAAATTTGCTTTTGAAAGTTTATAGGCTTAATATGAAGCCATCCTTTGGAAAAGGTACAAGTTGTTGTTTTTTAACAGTGCAGATTCAGATCAGCACAGTCTCATCAAAATCTTCATAGATTTTTGTGTCACCTGCGTAGCATGGTAGGCACTTAGGGATTACTTTTCTTTTTGTCCGGCGTCTGTCTGTCTGTCTGTCTGTCGTCACACTTTTTCGTCACGTTTTCAAATAACTTTTTTTCTACTCAAAGGATTACATTGAAACTTCTGACAAATGTTTATATCAATGTGTGTGATGGGTTCACAAAAGGGGGATAATCCAAATATTTCTTATATCAGAGTTATTGCCCCTTTTCTGTCAAAAATTAAAATTTTCTGACAAGGCCCCGGCAGGTGACACACGTGCTCCGGGGAGCACTCCATTAGTTATATAAGCCGTCCCGCGAGAAAACCAACTTTATGGCCTCTAAGTAAAGTATTGATCCGGATCAGCGCAGGCTAACCCGGATAGACACATTTTGCCTCCTGTGGATTTTCTGTTTCAGGAATCATTACTCTATACCCCTGAGACAGAATGTGTCGACCCAGATCATTCTGCGCAGAATGTGCATGCTGATCTCAGTCAATAGATTATGCAGAAGCCATAATGTTAACCAGTTTTCTCGATGGGCGGCTCATATTACAGTACTTACGAAAGCTTGCTAGAAGCTTCTGTCGAAACTCTTCTGTGTAAATTTATATAAATTTCTATAAGACTGAGCAGATTGTAAGAGTGATCTAAGCCTGCATTGTACAGAAATGTCAACTTGTAACATCGGCATCATGATCAATTTGGATTCCCTGAGAACGTGGTAAAACTTCGGTCCTCCCAGGAAGCAGATATTGAGTGTGATTAATATCAGTACTGAGTACTTACTTCACAATAGATATAAAATAAAGAAGTTTAACCCTTGCCCTCATACAACAAATACGCTGCAGACGACTTGGAAAATGTCTTTAAAAGAATGTCTAACTATTGAATAGAAAAACATCATGATGAAAAGATTAATTGCTCACTATGAGCAATTTCTCATTTTGCCTCACAGTTTTCAAATGTCATCTGCTACAGAGGCTTTAGAAAGCGTTAGTATGTGGGAAAGACTTAAATTAAGTGTGAATAATTTCAATGTGTAATACTTTAACATGACTTACCATTTCAGTGATAAATCACTGGTATTTGTTCAAGGCCCTAGACCAGAGAACATTCTCTTTATGATTCATGAAGTATTTGAAAGTATCATTGAAGAGTCTTTCAATGGCGTATCTTATGATTTACTGGTACCCTGTCCAGACTGTATTACAAAAGAGGTGAGTCTAAATCTATAATATCTAAATACTACAGCTGAAACATAATATAATTATATAAGCCATACATTTGCATTACTCAACAGTGAAGGTTCAGATCGGCCTGTACATCTCCTCAGGCTTGTCAGAATCTACACAAGTTGACAGAAGGATCTAACAAACTTATGTAAGTAATATGTGAACAATGTAGATCTTGATCAGATTGTGTGGATGCACATGCAAAAGCCAACTTGTAGCTTGTTGTACAGACAGGCTCATTATAGAGGATTATGTTTATTTTAATAGATGATCTAGATTTTCACTCAGTGAGCAACAATAGTATAAACAAAGGGGTATGTCTTAATTAAATATAGCTCTTTTTGTGTTCTCAAATGTAAAAACATCTCAATTTTACATCAACAAACATTTGTTTATTTTATTTTATTTTTCAATGTTTTACAAAAGTCAATGGGATAAGCGTCTTTTGTCTTCAACCAACGGGCTAACCGTCTATCTGGAAAAGGAGTCAGTTGCATGGAAATTATTATTGCTGGAGCACTGGTGTGAGAAAGCCATGATTTACACTGGTAAGTGAATTGGCTGCTGTGACATTACTGACAAATTGTTGAAAACGATGGTATGTCAATCAATCAATTGTTTATTTTATGTATTAATTTACCTTTGACATGTAGAGGTGGGTTTAAGAAGGAGTATACAGTGAAAATATACTGGAATATACTATAAATCAATGGATTGCTCATGTAAACATGTTGCCAAGCCCGGTAGCTCAGTCGGTAGCGACGCGTGCTATTAATCCAGGGGTTGTGAGTTTGAATCCCAGCTTGACCAACATTCTTTCTAATGATTGACAAAAGTCACTGTGACATGCGTCATTGGTCTTTCACCAATGGGCTGTTTACCAGCAGTCAGTTGCTTGGAAAGTATGTTGTGCGGTATACTGGTTCGGTAAAACCAGGAAACGCATGAGTAGGTGAACTGGTCACTGTGACATGACTGAATTTTTGTTGAAAACGGTGTTAAGCCCTAATTCAATCAATCATGTAAACGTGTTAATTTTAGGCTGTCACATGATAAAATTGAAAAACCCTTGTTATACTCTCTGTTATATCAGGGTACCTTTGATCCCTGTCTTCTGAATGCAGAATTCATCCAGCGGGCCAAAGACCTTAAAGCCCCGTTTCTACAGTGTTACAAATATTTCCATTGGATTTCAATGGCCCATTTAGAAGGTAAGCTACAGGTTTATCAAAAAAGGGAAGTCATTCTTATATTTAACCCTTTCCCACATACAACAAATCTGCAGTAGACGACTTTAAAAAACGTCTAGGCAAAATGACAGTAAATCCCTTTAAATGAAAGAACAATAATTGAATTGAGTTGAAAACATGGTGACAAAAGGAGAATTTGCTCGTTTTAACAATTTCTTCTTTTGTCGCCATGTTTTCAAAGTGTCTAAAAGCGTCTGTATGAGGAAAAGGGTCGATATTTGTGATTTAATTATGTCTTATGTATATTGTCTTTGTCCTGTCCATCCTTCTTCAGTCTATCCGTCCATCATACTTGGTATGCTGGTTGGTCATGACCAGTAGATGACCCCTATTAATTTTGATGTCAGAAGGTCAAAGGTCAAGGTCATGGTGACCTTGTGAGGTTAAAAATGCTTTCCGCTCAATAACTGAAGAAAGCTTAGGCCGAGGAACTCCATACTTGGTATGCAGGTTGGCCATGCCAAGTAGAAGACCCCTATTGACTTTGAGGTCAGTACGTCTTAAGTCAAGATCACAGTGACAATGAGCTTAAAAATTGTTTTTGCTTAATAACTGTAGAATGCTCTGGCCATGGAAGTTAATACTTGGTGTGCAGGTTGGTCACCACCAGCAGATGACCCCTATTGATTTTGAAGTCACTAGGTCAAAGGTCCAGGTCATGGTAACCTTCAGCTGAAAGATGGTTTCCGCTCAATAACTAAAGAAAGCTTATGTCGAGGAACTTCATATCTGGTGTGCAGGTTGTTCCTAACCAGTAGATGACCCTTATTGATTTTGTTTGATTTTGAGGTCACAAGATCAAAGGTCAAGGTCACTAACCTTCAGCTGAAAAATGATTTTTACTCAATAACTCAAGAACGCTTATGCCCAGGAACTTCATACTTGGGGTGCAGGTTGGTACTAACCTGTAGATGACCCCTATTGATTGTAATGTCAGTAGGTCAAAGGTCAATGTTACAGTGGTTGGTCAATATCACAGAGGTTGGTCACATCCAGCAAATGACCCCTATTGATCTTAAGGTCACTAGGTTGAAGGCCAAGGTCATGGTAACCTTCAGCTGAAAAATGGTTTCCACTCAATAACTGAGGAATTATGTTGAGGAACTTCATACTTGGTTTTGCAGGTTGGTCCTAACCAGTAAATGACCCCTATTGATTTTGTTTGATTTTGAGGTCACAGGGTCAAAGTTCAAAGTCACAGTAACATTCACCTGAAAAATGTTTTTTACCCAATTACTCATACTTGGTGTGCAGGTTGGTCCTAATTAGTAGATGACCCTCTATTGATTTTGTTTGATTTTGAGAACACAAGGTCAAGGTCACGGTAACCTTCAGCTGAAAAATGGTTTTTACTCAATAACTCAACACTTATGCCCAGGAACTTCATAATAGGCCCCTATTGATTTTGATGTCAGTAGGTCAAAGGTCAATGTGACATTGAGCTGAAAAATGGTTTCCGCTCAATAACTGAAGAATGCTTGGGCCTAGGAACTTCATACTTGGTGTGCAGGTTGGCTGGAATACCCTTATGCCACAAGAAGATTTCAATCACCAAAACTACATCGACATTGCCCGTCATAACTGTGAAGGTTTAATTCCTCATCTTCAAGATATCTGCTCCAATCCCTTTCTAAAACACATGGACATCATTGCTCTGCAGGAAATATGGTTGAAACCACAACTTCCATTCACAAATCCATTCCCACTCCAGAGACAACTTCAACCATCAGAAGATTCATCTGTAGAAAGTTAAAGGAGGCGTTGCTTTATACATTCACCAAAATTTCTCCTGCACGCCAGTAGATACTAGTGATGTATGTATAGATCACCCAAAACTCCACTCCAACAATTCGCAAGTCAGCTTGCCATACTTCTATAAAAGACTAACAGTGAAAGAGCCATTATTGTTGGTGATTTTAATATTGATATCCTTCAAACATCTAATCCTGACTTGAACACTTGCTTGCGCAATTACTCACAGATCATCCAACAACCTACAATTGCACAGAGGACCCTACTAAATCATATATACATTAAGAATATCAACTGCAAAGAATCTGGTGTAATTCCAATACATTACAGCTACCATGACATGACATATGCAGTCATCAGCATTCCATAAAACCATCAGTGATCATTGCTTGCTCCATATCGAAATAAAAACAAAATGGTACTTCTTACATCCATATTACGTTCATTCTTAAAAAAATGACCACTAATCTTGTGCATCTTATGCAATACATGTCCACTATTGTCTACAGGTTAATAAGCCAAACTTTAAAGTCACTGTTGCTTCATCTCCAGTCCAAAACTACAAAATTCATCTCCATCATTTCTTTTCCTCCCCTACGACCACACAAATAGGGAGACAAGCGCTTTTTCAAAAAAGCAATCTCTAGTTTGTATTTTTTTTCGTCAGTCCAAGCTTTCCTGAATTAACTACCATGTTACTTCACAGGAGGAATATTCATTTCTTATGTCTCTTTAATCCTTTCCCTCATATAGATGCTTTCTGTGGCCTCTGATTCGAATCCCGGCTCGGCCAACTTTCTTTCCAGAGTTTGACAAAAGTATGCGACATGCGTCATTCATCTTCCACCAATGGGCTAAGTCTCTTTGGAAAAGCAGCCAGTTGCTTGGGAAGATTGTTGTGTGGAGTACTGGTGTGAGAAAACCAGGAAAAACGTGTGTAGGTGAACTGGCCGCTGTGATATGACTGAGAAATTGTTAAAAACGGCATTCAACCCCAATAAATCAATCAATCAATATGAGGCATCTGCAGCAGACGGCTTTTTGAAAACAGTGACAAAAGAAGAAATTGCTCTATTATAGAGATTTCTATTTTTGGTCTGCTGCAGGATTTAAGGGTTAACCACCTGCCAGATGAAATTGAGGCAATTTCTGTAGCAGAAGACATTTAAAAACATTGGCGCACATTGATAAACTGCTCATGATGAGCAACTTATCCTTTTGATCTATTCAAAGAATATGCTCTCATTGATAGAAATGTTCATGTTTTTACCTTAACCCTTTCCCACAAATATGCAGCAGACGACACCAAATTAGTCAAAACTATGGAAATTCTCTATAAAGAATTGAACAATTATTGAATAAAGAAGAAAACATTGTTGCAAAAGGGGAAATTGCTCATGATGAGCAATTTCACCTTTTGCCACAATGTTTTAAAGTGTCTATATGTTGGAAAGAATTAATGTTTTCAACGTCATCTGCTGCATAGTTTAAAATATGTGGGAAATTATCAATAATATTTATTTGGTTTCAGAAAAACTGCCAACGACCAGTCGTGATGTGGCGGACTTTGACATACAGTTGCAGCAGAGTATTGTAGCGTTGGAGGAGTTGAACAGTGTCTTGGTTAGAGACATTGCCATCATCTACAGTAGTACCAATATTCCACCACCAGGAGACAAAGATGCTCTATCACCTACTATGATACGGGATGATGTTGTTACATGGGGATATTCATGGTGAGAGAGCAATTTTCTGATGTAGACAACATCTGATGCAGATGACTTAGTAAAATTGTTGGGGGAAAAAAGAAATAGTTTAAAATACAAATTTCTTTTTTACCCAAAGGTTTTCAAATTATTTTTAAACTTTCATTCAATGTGGCGATTATGGTCCAAGATGCAGCGGAAAACGCCAAAGAAATTCTCAATACTTTCATTGATAAGGGAACTGGACTGTTACTCCCCAATGTTTCAAATCACCACATTTCTCCATGGATGCTCTCCTCTCATGGAGCTGGTCCAGCGTTAGAGATCCAATCACTGGGCCTGGTGTCCATGTTCTACCCGCAGGGTCCAATCTCCGGGGCAACTCCCTTGTCGCTCTCCACCGAAGATATTCTCCAATGGAGGTGGCCCAGCGTTAGAGATCCAATCACTGAGCCATGCGACGAACCGTCCTCTTTCCTTACTAAGTGGATTGGTAATCAGCCAGTTCCCTTTACAGACCCAATTTTTTAGCTCTTCCAACGGCTTCGAACATAAGTTTCCCATTACGATAACCTTGGTTGTGTCACCTGCGTAGCATGGTAGGCACTTAGGGATTACTTTTTTGTTTGTCCGGCGTCTGTCTGTCCGTCACACTTTTTCGTCACGTTTTCAAATAACTTTTTAGCTCGCCTATGCACGAAGTGCAAGGTGAGCTATTGTGATCACATTTTGTCCGGCGTCCGGCCGTCGTGCGTCGTCAACATTTGAGCTTGTTAACACTCTAGGGGCTACATTTTGCATCCAATCTTCATGAAAGTTTATCAGAACGTTCATCTCCATAAAATCTTGGACAAGTTCGAAACTGGGCCATATGAGGTCAAAAACTAGGTCACTAGGTCGAATTGAAGGGAAATCTTGTTAACACTCTGGAGGCCACATTTTCAACTTGACCATGTTGAAACTTTATCAGATGTTTGTCTTGATGATATGTAGGTCAAGTTCGAACATGGGTCACATCGGGTCAAAAAGTAGGTCACTAGGTCAAATTGAAGGAAAATCTTGTTAACACTCCAGAGGCTGCAATTTTTGCTTCAGCAGTTTGAAATTTTGTCAAAATGTTTGTCTTATAAATATCTAGGTCAAGTTCGAATATGGGTTATGCCGGGTCAAATACTAGGTCACTAGGTCAAATTGAAGGAAAATATTGTTAACACTTTGGATGCCGCATTTTTTGCTTCAGCAACTTAAAATTTGTTCAGAATGTTGAGCTGAATGATATCTAGGCCAAGTTCGAATATGGATCATGCCGGGTCAAAAACTAGGTCACTAGGCCAAATTGAGGGAAAATCTTGTTAACTCTGTAGAAGCCGCATATTTTGCTTCAGCGGCTTGAAATTTGGTCAGAATGTTGAGCTGAATGATATCTAGGCCAAGTTCGAATATGTGTCATGCCGGGTCAAAAACTAGGTCACTAGATCAAATTGAAGGAAAATCTTGTGAACACTTTGGATGCCGCATTTTTTGCTTCAGCAACTTAAAATTTGTTCAGAATGTTGAGCTGAATGATATCTAGGCCAAGTTCGAATATGGGTCATGCCGGGTCAAAAACTAGTTCACTAGGCCAAATTGAAGGAAAATCTTGTTAACACTTTGGATGCCCGCATTTTTTGCTTCAGCAGCTTGAAATTTTGTCAGAATGTTTGTCTTAAAGATATCTAGGCCAAGTTTAAATATGGGTCATATTGGATCAGAAACTAGGTCACAAGGCCAAATTAAGGGAAAATCTTGTTAACTCTGTAGAAGCCGCATTGAAGGGTAATCTTGTTAACACTCTGGATACTGCATTTTAAATTTCAGCATGATGAAACTTTTATCAGAATGTTTTTCTTGATGATATGTAGGCCAAGTTCGAATATGGGTCATGCTGGGTCAAAAACTAGGTCACTAGATCAAATTGAAGGAAAATCTTGTGAACACTTTGGATGCCACATTTTTTGCTTCAGCAGCTTGAAATTTGGTCAGAATGTTTGTCTGAATTATATCTAGGTCAAGTTCGAATATGGGTCATATTGGATCAGAAACTAGGTCAATAAAGGAAAATATGGTTCAAACTCCGGAGGCCGCATTTTTACTTTGAGCAAGTTGAAACGTCAAAATGCTGTCTTGATGATATCTAGTCCATGTTGGAGTATGGGTCATATCAAGTAAAAAAAATATAGATCACTAGGCCAAATGAAGGAAAATATTGTAAGAACTGTGGAGGTTGCATTCAGAATAATTGTCTTGATGTGTTTTGCATTGCAGTACATTGTATAATTAAGGTGAGCAATCCAGGGCCATCATGGCCCTCTTGTTTAAATGAATCTGATGTCCATCTACCCATTTTTATACGCCGCTGGAGGCGGTCGTATATTGGCGTCATCTTCTCCGTCTGTCCGTCCGTCCATTTCGTGTGAACGCAACTCCTACGTTTCTGACCGTATCTTTTCAAAGCTTGGTCAATGTCATAACTATAATGTGTGGATGTGCATGAAGCGGCGATTGTCCGGTTCATTGATATTTGCAAGATTTATGTCCCTTGTAACTTAGTCTCTGTAGCTGATTGATATTGCAGCCTTGTGAACGCAACTCCTCCTATGTTTCTGACCGAATCTTTTCAAAACTTGATCAATGATGACATTACTATAATGGGTAGATGTGCATTTAGCGGCAATTTTCCAGTTCATTGATTTTTGTCCCTTGAAACTTTGTCTCTCTAGAGCTGATTGATATTGCAGCCTTGTGAACGCAACTCTTCCTATGTTTCTGACTGAATCTTTTCAAAAATTGGTCAATATCATTACTATAATGGGTAGATGTGCATGGAGCAGGGATTTTCCGGTTCAGCAATTTTTGCAATAGTTATGCCTTTAGAAACTTGGTCTCTATAGCATATTCACTTGAGAACGCAACTCAAGTTTCCAAACAGGTAGAAGTGCATAAAGCAGGGATTATCCGGTAGAGTGATTTTTGCAAGAGTTATGCTCAGAAGGAAAAAAAGATACATATCGACACTGCCATTTTACCTACTTTCATATCGGAAGCCTCTATAGGGTTCTATCTCTGTTTATATGTATCCTTTTTTCTTTAGTTAATACCAAAGTCGGCTAGGCTGGTAAGCAGAGTAAGACTTTCAACTCTGAACAAGTGTGGATAAACTGTTTTGCTCAAGGAAACACCCGGCTGCCCCTGCAGGGATCGAACCTACTACCCAGGCAACCATGATCTCAGGTCCCTGTCTCTTCCAGCTAAGCTAACTGGTCTCACAGACTTCATTTTGAGCTTATGTATACAGACATGTTAAAAGCACTAATTAAAAGGACCAATCTTGATCTTTATAGTTTGTGGCGGCACTGGCACTCTTGTTTTAATAGTTAAATACCTTGCTTAGCAAGCCAAGTTGCTTTGCCAATGCGGAAAGAATGCGTTTTGAAAATTGCCTCATTTAACTGGAGACTTCTAATTACCTTACTTAGAACAGCCCCAAATTGATATCTACTTAATGGGGAAGCATCCGCTTGGCAGAATAAGCAGTTATTGTTGGGGGCCCACACTGATTTGTTTTAGATTGTCGTAATCAAACTTGAAATTGTTTTCCCTGTCAGAAATTTATGATATCTGAGACCTGAAGAGGTTTATCATAGTCGGACATAGAAAGTACAAGTTCACCGACTCTAAACAGGCCAAAAAATGCTAAGGTGTAAGCTGCCTGAAACAAAACTGCTTCATAATGAGAATTACATATAAAAACTAACTATGCAGAAATCTTAACTAAAATATCATAAGTAATTGGTTGACTAGTATCTTGCGAAAATTTAGACCTGCAGTAGCCCTCTAGCATCTTTGAAATGGTTATATTATTTGGGTCAACTGACATTCCCATAATCCTATGCTGAAATCTAATAGCAGAAATGTAAGTGCGGGCTGTGCTATATGCATAGTCACCATGAAACATGAAAGAGATGAAAGTCTCCCATTGAAAAATGGGGGCTGGCCAACTCAAATCAAAACCGTACGACTTCCTAAATTTTTAAAACAAATCAAGAGCCTGCTTATAAACAACTCTAGTTTGTGATGACAAGCCAGCACTCAAAATGTGAACCGCCACCAATATAGGGAAGAATTCTAATAGAGTGATATCCCGCAGACAATCTTCCTCAACCCTTGTGGCTGGCCATGGTGCACAAGTCCATTTCCCCCCGAAATATGCCCCAAAACCCTTATCTTTGGCTGCAGAACTGTCAATAAACGGGCACACATCAGCGTTTGAGCGCCAGACAGTGTCATGAAAAATGGAAATACCATTGAACGCTTGGAAAATTGTAACCACATCATCAAATCTTAATGCATCCCCACGTTAAGTTTTATATGATGGTGTGGACTTCGGATACCACACACATGTGGCATTAATCAAACGTCTACAAAATGATCTTCCAGGCACAATGAAATTAAGAGAATCAAGAGCTGACTGCAGCGCCTTTAGTGTCAAACTACGTTTATGTTTTAAGATATCATGAATTTGACTTGAACTTTTTCAATGTGGATACGAACTTGCATTAAGTTTGAATCAATTTCTAAACCAAGAAGTATTAATACTGTTTTTTCCCAAGCTATTGGCACCTCAAAATCTTCACAACATGAAAGAAACGTTTGCATCATACAAGCACATTGATCTGTGTTGCTTTCTCCCCCCCCCCCCCCCCCCCCAAAAGAAAATCATCTAGATAATGTTCAAGTTCACCCATTATGGAACTTGTTCTGACCACCCATTGCAAGAAAGTTGCAAACATTTCAAATGTTGCACATGAAATACTGCAACCAAATGGTAATGCCATATCAAAATAGTAAAGGCCCTCAAATTTGAAACTTAGCAGCTTGAAATCTCTCCTACTGACTGGAATTAAACGAAAAGCCGATTTGATGTCGGCTTTAGCCAACAATGCCCCTTTACCCAATCGTTGAACCATCTGTACAGCAGCATCAAACTTAGTATATTGCACAGAACAAAGGTCCTGTGCAATATGGTCATTAACAGAATCTCCCCTTGGATATGAAAGGTTTATTAAGAACCAGGCCTATTGGAGAAACTCTGAAGTGCTTGATAGGGGGGTATTGATATGGACCTTGAACTCTTCCTGCTTGTATATCCTTTCTAATCTTATCCCGAACAATTAAAACATTATTGCTGGCAGATTGCAAATATTTGGCATCACAAGATTTTATAGGGCCTTCATAATGCAAAGGAAAACCATTGCTAAAGCCGTGAGACAAATTACTTGCTGCAATCCTATCTGAATAATTCCGCAAAAAAACAACCATAGCACTCGGCCTTACAGGGGTCCCAGCCAGCCCAATATATCTACTTTCTGGCTTGCTTTGACTGCATCTGAAATGCATTTGGGTAGCCTTGTGGGCCTCGAAAATTAGGATCTAAAGATCTTTGACAACTAGGCTGATGATGAGACCCCCTACAAGCAGAGCACACATGGTCATATTTACACTGTTTATATGAACAACCACGCACTGAGTTAAAATCAAAACAAGGGCGTTGTCTTGGCTTGAACGCAGAACCTGAATTAACATGAGGCTGACTATTAGCCCCGGCCTGAGAAGAAGCTGGCAAAGTCATCGTTCTCAGCCATAAATCTGCATTAATCTTCGACCAAACATTTGACTGTATGGCCTGTCTCATTCTAAAATTCTCGTCATAAGAACGCCATGCAAATGATCTCCGTGACTAAGATTCTGCTTCCCTAATCAGAGACATATATTGCAGCAATTCCCCTCCGTCTCAGGCTATTTTTTAATTAGTACTGCTGCAAATATTATGAATGCATCGGTCCACTCCCGGATATTTTGTATTGATTTGGTTGGTCTTGGTTTTATTTCAACCTGGCCGGTCTCATTTATCGTGAATGTCGAACTTGACACATTCTCAGAGCCCTTTTTCAAAAGCAATGCCAGGTTGAAATAATCCCAAGATTAAATACTTTGGAACATTTCTTTCGAAACATGCATCGTCAAAACATCGTCCGCGCACTGAAAGGCCGATGAGGGCAACGCAAAATTTTCCATCACGGGAACACTTGCAGATTCCTGTCGAAGCAAAGCCTCAAACGGATTGTTACCACTTTCTTGCTCTTCCGACGCAAGTCGAACAACTTTGACGGCTTCCGGCGCTGTATAAGGCTCCCTCCTCGCACTCGTACTACCCCTCCTCGGAACTTGACGTATCCTCGGCATGACTAAATTATTTAATTTTATTTAAAGACATTAACACGTGGGCAAGATAACCTTGAAGTTATTTTCACGGAATTCAAATTCTAACGGTGAAAATCGTTGTATATGTAAAAACCCAACCCTCACAGATTATCAAATCTTACGGTGAAAATCGGTGTTTAGGTAACCCCCACCCCCGTTATTTTATGGTGAAAGTATGGAGTGGATGAATAAAGATTTGGGAATGAAGGTTGGGAACCAGGAGGTAGGCACTTTTTTTTCCTTGATAAAGTTACACAGCTGAAGGAGTCCGACCAGGCCAGGGCTCGAACGCTGGACCTATTGTCCCAGAGGTGTACGCTCTACTACGTCGCTACAAAAGCTAGCTGTCTAGCAAGGCATTATTAATATCCCAACATTGTCTATCTTTTGGACAGACTACTGTTCTACATAGTTCCCCTCCATATTATGATTCGTCCTTAAATCATTCAATTTACAACAACTACTACTCTATCTCACAGCACTGTTGCTTATTAACAATTGGCACCAATGTTACAAAGCTGAAGGAGTCCGACCAGGCCGGGACTCGAACCATGGACCCGTTGTCCTGGAGACGAACATTACTACATCGCTTAAAAAACTAGCTCTTAAGCAAGGCAGTATATGTATCCCTTTATACAAACACATAGCTACATATTGTCTATCTTAGTATGGGGCGGATCACTCTTACTACAATAAGAAACATATGGGCTGTGTCTACCGAAATCGAATACCATGGTACTTTGCAAACAGAGAAGCCTCAGGGGCGCCTGTGTATATACACAGTTTCTCAATCAACCCTTCACTGTCCTTTTAACTGTTATATACACCCTAATGCACATTCTGACAAAAAGCTTAAAGTGTAGCCTCACTTGTATTATACATTATGTATTTAACCCTTTCCCACATATAGACGCTTTTCAACGGCTTTTGAAAACCTCATGACAAAAGGAGAAATTGCTCACAACTAGTAATTTCTACTTTTGCCACAATGTTTTCAACTATTTTCAATAATTAAGCTGTCATTTATATATAGATTTTCAATATTTTTACCAAGATGTTTTCTGCTGCAGTACTGTTGTATACACTTTCCTACCAGCAGAAACATTTTGACATATCTGCAGCAGATGACTTTTTAAAATATTGTGGCAAAAGTGGAAATTGCTACTATGATGAGTGATTTCTCCATTTGCTATAATGTTTTCAACTTTATTCAATAATTAGACATCTGCTGGAGATGTATTATAATATGTTTGCATGTAGGAAAATGATAACATATCATTTTCCTTATTTATTAATTATCACAACAGTTTTTTAGAGAAGTAAAGCTTCCATTTCTGGAAATTTCAATTTAAGAGGAAGAAAATACAGTACAAATATAATAATACTTTTGTTTCTACTGTAATTTCAGAGAAAGCTAATGGCAAAGAAGCTGCATCGGTATGTTGTAGAGGATGGAAGAAGGGCAGAACTGAAAAAGTGGCTTGAAGAAAAAATTCTACTATCGAAAAAGGTCTGTGTTATTGTTTTTATTCTTACCTTATCAATTAATGCTCATTGTTTTGTCATCCAATTTGCAAATAGCTTATTTGTCTAACTTTTGGAAAATGTGGCGGAAAATTATTACTATCATAGAGAGTCTAAATTAATATGATGAGTATATTTGTTTACAGTATGTGTCATCTGCCTTGGCAGGGATTAACATAGGGATCATTTCTCTTCCTCACTCACATTTCTTACCTGAACAATTTGACAGACACCTGAATGTGTTTCTTTCGATCGAAATAAAAAGTGAACGATTAACCCTTCCCCTGATACAGATGACATCTTCCCCGCAGATGCAGTGAACTTCCAAAAATGATGTGGGTTAACCATTACACATATAAAACAAATCTGCAGCAGATGACTTTGAAAGCATCTTTAATAGCAAAAATATAAAAAAAATCTCTGTAAATGGAGATACAATACTTTGCAAAAGTTAAAAGTATTGTGGCAAAAGGAAAAGTTGTTCATTATGTTTTCAAAAATCGTCTGCTGCAGATGACTCAAAATGCGTCTTTATGAGGGAAAGGCCAAATGTCTGAAAGAGTTTGTTCTATTTTTCAGGATGAAGACTCTCCTCCAGATATTTTCCTGAGTTACTGCTGGAACAACTCACAAAATGCCCAGGAAAAGTCAGGAAAACATCTACCCAATGCACTTGGATGGTCTGATCCACGGAGTCTGAGGTCGGAGTTACAGCAAAACGGTCTCAACTGTTGGATAGATACCGAATATGTGGGCAGTGAAAAAGTAGGATATATTTGTAGTATTAACTATTCCTGATGGAGTACTAGTTAAGGCATTCACTTAAGGAGCAAGAGGTCGGAGAGAGTTGCATTTGTTCTGATATGGCCTGCCGAGCCCAGGTAGCTCAGTCGGTAGTGATGTGGGCTGTCAATCCAGGGGTTGTGAGTTCGAACCACAGGTTGGTCAACATTCTTTTCAACGTTTGACAAAAGTCACTGTGACAAGTGTCATTCATCACCCATTAGTCCAGTCAGAACATACTTGAACATCAAACTAATTGCAACAGAAATGGTTTATTAAATAAAATGAAGTTTATAGAAATATATAACAACATATTAAAAATCTACACAAATCTACGCAGCCATAACTGAAATAAATGACTTTGAAGAAATAAGAATATGTGCTCATGTTGGGTACTCATCGTACTTTGATCTATACACCAATCTCTTAACTGATTTTAATGGATCAAATTCATGAGAATTGCAAAATGAATCATTATAATAGATATTTATTTTAAAGGATCTCAAAATCAATAGCTTTTGTTGTAATAACATCAAAGCAGCATTTTAATACTTCAAAGATAGCAGTTTACATTTAGAAATGATTAAAATCAGAAGGGTGGTATGACTTTCAACACTTGATCCAAGCGTCTGGATAACCCAAGATGGTTTAGTCTGCAAAACAAATTTCAACAGATAAACACAAAACAATCAATGATATGAGGTAAGTGTTTATAATTTGTTCACAATAGATGCTGGAGGAAATATTAATATTCTTTTCAATGGTACTATGGATACTTTTAAAAGTATCGTATGTGGTTATAATATTGGAGTATTCAATGGGTTTCCATGAATACTGTTACACTCTTAACTGTGTTATTAAATATTAATGATATTTAATGTTTATCTGTATAGTTTTATAATAGTTATAAGAATGTCTCTAAAACACACAAAACACATACATATGTATGCTCATGTGCGAAGAACATTCATAGCAAAATTACTAATCTCAATATATATTTGTTTGTTTGTTAAGGTGTTTTACGCCACTTTCAAAAATTATTCCTAATACTTAGCTCACAACCCTGAGTGCCAAGGAGGGAAAGCCATCATTACCATTTATAAAGTATTTGGTATGACACGGCCGGGGATTTAACCGGCGCGACCTGTACCTTGGGCATACACTCTACCATTACACCACACATGTAACCTATTGTTGCATAATCTGCCTTGCCAGAATGAAACTTGAGAATAATTAATATGTTGTGTATCTGTCTGTTTGTCCATCTGTCTGTGAGGAGTGGTTAGAGCATTCACCTCTGAAGCGAAAGCATCGGGTTTTGACAAAATAATAGGAATACATATATATCAGAAATTGTTCAAATAGAGCAATTTGTCATTTTCTAATATGTTTTTCAACTGTCTATTTTATTTAGCAAAACATGTTATGTTCTGGATATATATCATTTTTAGCTCCACTGGCTGAAAGCCAGTCGAGCTTATGTCATGGCGAATTGTCCGTCGTGCGTGCATGCGTGCGTAAACTTTTTCCTTTAAACGACTTCTTCTCCATAACCACTGGGCCAATTTGGTTGAAACTTCATGGGAAGCATCCTCTCAATGTCTTCTAATAAATTCCTTCAATTTTTTTTGATCCATTTGAAATTCTGGTTTCCATGGCAACCGAAAGAAAAAAATAGTGAGAACTTAAAAAATCTTCTTCTCCAAAAGTGTCAGGCCGATTTTCAAATAATTTTGTAGAAATGTTCCTTGGGTGACTCTTTATTAGATTCCTTCAAGAAATGTTGATTGGTTGAAAAACATGGCCGCCAGGGGGGCGGGGCTTTTTTGCCTTATATTGCAATAGTGAAAACTTAAAAAATCTTCTTCTCCAAAAGTGTTCAGCCGATTTTCAAATAATTTTGTAGAAATGTTCCATGGGTGACCCTCTATCAGATTCCTTCAAGCCATGTTGATTGGTAAAAAAACATGGCCGTCACAGGGCGGGGCTATTTTGCCTATATGGTTAAAGAGAAAACTTAAAAAATCTTCTCCTCCAAAAGTGTCAGGCCGATTTTCAAATAATTTTGTAGAAATGTTCCTTTGGTGACCCTTTATTAGATTCCTTCAAGAAATGTTGATTGGTTGAAAAACATGGCCGCCAGGGGGCGGGGCTATTTTGCCTTATATAGCTATAGTGAAAACTTAAATAATCTTTTTCTCCGAAAGTGTTCAGCTGATTTTCAAATAATTTTGTAGAAATGTTAATAGGTGACCCTCTATCAGATTCCTTCAAGCCATGTTGATTGGTCGAAAAACATGGCCGCCAAAGGGCGGGGCTATTTTCCCTTATATGACCATAGTGAAAACTTAAAAAATCTTCTCCTCCGAAAGTGTTCGGCTGATATTCAAATAATTTTGTAGAAATGTTCCTAGGCTTACCTTCTATCAGATTCCTTCAAGCCATGTTGATTGGTTGAAAAATATGGCTGCCAGGGGGTGGGGCTATTTTGCCTTATATTGCTATAGTGAAAACTTAAAATATCCTCTTCTCTGAAAGTGTCAGGCCGATTTTCAAATAATTTTGCAGAAACATTCCTTGGGTGACACTCTACAAGATTCCTTTAAGCCATGGTGGTTGGTAAAAAAAATAGCCACCAGGGGGCAGGTTTGTTTGGAGATTTTATTTTTTCCTTTTGGCCGTGGAGCGATACTGGCCCTCTTGGGCTTCTTGTTCTCATTTGTTGTCGAAGAAGAAATATCTATATCCTAGCAGGTAAAGGATTTATGCTGTCCACTTATTTCCAGTCATTCCTTTTTAGCTCACCTGAGCTTTGCTCAAGGTGAGTTATTGTGATCGCCTTTTGTCCGGCGTCCGTCAACTTCTTCTCCTCAGTAACCAGTGGGTCAATTTGGATGAAACTTCACAGAAAGCATCCTCTCAATGACCTCACCAGAATTCCTTCAAATTTTTGGGATCCATGCAAAATTCTGGTTTCCATGGCAACAAAACCGAAAAAACTTCAAAATTCTTCTTCTCCCAAACTGGTTGGCAGATTTTCAAATAATTGTGTAGAAATGTTCCTTGGGTGATCCTCTATCAGATTCCTTCAAGCCATGTTGATTGGTCAAAAAGCATGGCCGGCTATTTTGCCTTTTATGGCTATAGTGAAAACTTAAAAAATCTTCTTCTCCATAAGTGTCGGGCCGATTTTCAAATAATTTTGTAGAAATGTTCCTTGGGTGACTTTCTATCAGATTCCTTCAAGTCATGTTGATTGGTCGAAAAACATGGCCACCAGGGGGCGGGGATATTTTGCCTTATATGGCCAAAGTGAAAACTTAAAAGATCTTCTCCTCTGAAAGTGTCAGGCTGATTTTCAAATAATTTTGTAGAAATGTTCCTTGGATGACCCTCTATCAGATTCCTTCAAGCCAAGTTGATTGGTCGAAAAACATGGCCGCCAGGGGGGGGGGGGGGGGGGGGGGGGGCGGGGCTATTTTGCCTTATATGGCTATAGTGGGTCAATTTGGATGAAACTTCACAGAAAGCATCCTCTCAATGACCTCACCAGAATTCCTTCAAATTTTTGGGATCCATGCAAAATTCTGGTTTCCGTGGCAACGAAACCGAAAAAACTTCAAAATTCTTCTTCACTCAAACTGGTTGGCCGATTTTCAAATAAATTTTGTAGAAATGTTCCTTGGATGACCCACTTTCAGATTCCTTCAAGCCATGTTGATTGGTCAAAAAACATGGCCGCCAGTGGGCAGGGCTATTTTGCATTATATGGCTATAGTGAAAACTTAAACCGTCATCCTGACCGTGATCCCTGAGTGCTTATGTTATGATGTCCCACAAGTATAACACGTACATGCTGCAAAGAGGATAGCCAGGAATCAGTCCCTGACTTTAACCCATTCCCACGTACACCAAATTTGCAGCAGACGACTTTGAACACATCTAGGAAAAATATACGAAAATTCTCTATATTATGAAAGTACAAATAATGGAATAGTTGAAATACGAGTTTTGAACACATTGTTACAAAAGAAGAAGTTTTACAATTTTTTGTCCAGATGTTTTTATAGGTGTCTGTTACAGATTTGTTGAGATGTGGGAAATGATAACAGTTACTATTTAACCCATCCTTCCAAAACAACATGACATGTACTTAGAAATATATCAAGTTAACTCTTAAATTTCCCACATATAGATGCTTTCTGACACCTAGCTCTGCAACGAACGACATTTGAAAACACTGTCACAATAGAGTAAATTAATCAAAACAAGTAATTTCTCCTTTCGCCACATTGTTTTCAACTCTGTTAAATAACTATACTTTCATTTATAGAAAGTTTCCATACTTTTGCGAAGATGTTTTCAAAGTCTTCTGCTGCAGATTTGTTGAAATTGGGAAAGGGTTAACATTTTTCGTGCATTGTCATTTCCTTGATAAGTTTATTGGTTATTTATATGTTATCCTTGCATATTTTTTTGTCCATATAAGTAGACAGGGGTATCTATTTTTAACGACTGACATTCCCATTTAAATTCTTTTCAGAGCTTTTATTAGGTAATAATGAATTCCCTCTCTAATTTAGGGCTTATGTCGTGGCGATTTGTCCGTCGTCCGTGCGTGTGTGCATGCATGCGTCCGTAAACAATTTCTTGTTAACACGATACAGTCTTCACTTCAGATCCGCCCATGCATGACTGGATTATGGCCCTTGAAATGGTCAAAAATGCTATAAAAGAGCTTGTTAACACAATACAGTCTTCTTTTTTGATTGTATATCAACCAAACTTATACAGTAGTTAGATATCCATAAGAGCTCGGTTCCTTTTGAAAACCAGCCAGATCCGACCATGTATGACTGGATTATGGCCCTTGAAATGGTCAAAATTGCTATAAAAGAGCTTGTTAACATGATAGTCTTCACTTTTGATTGTATCTCAACCAAACTTATACAGTAGTTAGATATCCATGAGAGCTCGGTTTCTTTCGAAAACCAGCCAGATCCGCCCATGCATGACTGGATTATGGCCCTTGAAATGGTCAAAATTGCTATAATAGAGCTTGTTAACACAATACAATCTTTATTTTTTTATTGTATCTCAACCAAACTTATACAGTAGTTATATATTCATGAGAGGTTGATTCCTTTCGAAAACAAGCCAGATCCGCCCCATGCATGACTGAATTATGGCCCTTGAAATTGTCAAAATTGCTATAATAGGGCTTGTTAATATGATACAGTCCTTATTATGTCTCCCCCTGTATACAGGGGAGATATATTGTTTTTGTCCTTGGCGTCTGTCCGTCTGTCTGTCTGTCCGTCTGTCCGAAATCGTGTCCGCTCCATATCTCCAAGACGGCTTGAAGGATTTTCATGAAACTTGGCTCACATGTTCACCTCATCAAGGCGACGTGCAGAACCCGCGTCTCGACAATATAGGGTCAAGGTCAAGGTCACGCTTGAAGGTCAAAGGTTTGAGGCTTTATTTCGTGTCCGCTCCATATCTCCCAGACGGCTTGAAGGATTTTCATGAAACTTGGGTCACATGTTCACCTCATCAAGGCGACGTGCAGAACCCGCGTCTCGACAATATAGGGTCAAGGTCAAGGTCACACTTGAAGGTCAAGGTTTGAGGCTTTATTTCGTGTCCGCTCCATATCTCCCAGACGGCTTGAAGGATTTTCATGAAACTTGGGTCACATGTTCACCTCATCAAGGCGACGTGCAGAACCTGCGTCTCGACAATATAGGGTCAAGGTCAAGGTCACGCTTGAATGTCAAAGGTTTGAGGCTTTATTTCGTGTCCGCTCCATATCTCCCAGACGGCTTGAAGGATTTTCATGAAACTTGGGTCACATGTTCACCTCATCAAGGCGACGTGCAGAACCCGCGTCTCGACAATATAGGGTCAAGGTCACACTTGAAGGTCAAAGGTTTGAGGCTTTATTTCGTGTCCGCTCCATATCTCCCAGACGGCTTGAAGGATTTTCATGAAACTTGGCTCACATGTTCACCTCATCAAGGCGACGTGCAGAACCCGCGTCTCGACAATATAGGGGTCAAGGTCAAGGTCACACTTGAAGGTCAAAGGTTTGAGGCTTTATTTCGTGTCCGCTCCATATCTCCGAGACGGCTTGAAGGATTTTCATGAAACTTGGGTCACATGTTCACCTCATCAAGGCGACGTGCAGAACCTGCGTCTCGACAATATAGGGTCAAGGTCAAGGTCACGCTTGAATGTCAAAGGTTTGAGGCTTTATTTCGTGTCCGCTCCATATCTCCCAGACGGCTTGAAGGATTTTCATGAAACTTGGGTCACATGTTTACCTCATCAAGGCGACGTGCAGAACCCGCGTCTTGACAATATAGGGTCAATGTCAAGGTCACGCTTGAAGGTCAAAGGTTTGAGGCTTTATTTCGTGTCCGCTCCATATCTGTCCCAAATTTATAGGTTGGAATGTTTTGAGAGATTTTGACAGATATTTGAGGGGAGACATCTGTTTTTGCAAAAACAATTCTAGTTTTTGATTGTATCTCAATCAAACTTATACAGTAGTTAGATATCCATGAGAGTTTGGTTCATTTCTAAAAAACGGCCAGATCTACCCATGCATGGCTGGATTATGGCCCTTGAAATTGTCAAAATTGCTATAATACAGCTTGTGAACACAATAGAGCTTCCATTTACTATCTGATCTTCACCAAACTTAGATGGTATTTGAATATTGATGACATATTGGTTCCTTTGAAACAAGCCAGATCAAAGCCAGTAGAGCATAGGCCCTCATGGCCTCTTGTTATATTATGTTGAAAAACTTTGTAGGTAAAGGGGAGATTGCTCCTTTTTGTCAGCAATGGTTTTTGAGCTATTGTGATCACATTTTGTCCGGCGTCCGTGCGTCGTCAACATTTGAGCTTGTTAACACTCTACGGGCTACATTTTGCATCCAATCTTCATGAAAGTTTATCAGAATGTTCATCTCCATAAAATCTTGGACAGGTTCGAAACTGGGCCATATGAGGTCAAAACTAGGTCACTAGGTCGAATTGAAGGGAAATCTTGTTAACACTCTGGAGGCCACATTTTCAACTTGACCATGTTGAAACTTTATTAGATTGTTTGTCTTGATATGTAGGTCAAGTTCGAACATGGGTCAAAAAGTAGGTCACTAGGTCAAATTGAAGGAAAATTTGTAACACTCCAGAGGCCGCAATTTTGCTTCAGCAGTTTGAAATTTTGTCAAAATGTTTGTCTTAAATATCTAGGTCAAGTTCGAATATGGGTTATGCCGGGTCAAAAACTAGGTTACTACGTCAAATTGAAGGAAAATCTTGTTAACACTTTTGATGCCGCATTTTTTGCTTCAGCAGCTTGAAATTTTGTCAGAATGTTTGTCTTAAAAATATCTAGTTCTAGTTCAAATATGGGTCATATTGGATCAGAAACTAGGTCACTAGGCCAAATTGAGGGGAAATCTTGCTAACTCTGTAGAAGCCGCATGTTTTGCTTCAGCGGCTTGAAATTTTGTCAGAATGTTGAGCTGAATGATATCTAGGCCAAGTTCGAATATCAGTCATGCCGGGTCAAAAACTAGGTCACTAGGTCAAATTGAAGGAAAATCTTTGGATGCCACAATTTTTGCTTCAGCAGCTCGTTAAAATTTGGTCAGAATGTTTGTCTAAATGATATCTAGGCCAAGTTCGAATATGGGTCATGACGGGTTAAAAACTAGGTCACTAGGCCCAATTGAAGGGTAATCTTGTTAACACTCTGGATACTGCATTTTTAATTCAGCATGATAAAACTTTATCAGAATGTTTTTCTTGATGATATGTAGGTCAAGTTTGAATATGGGTCATGCTGGGTTAAAAACTAGGTCACTAGATCAAATTGAAGGAAAATCTTGTGAACACTTTGGATGCCGCATTTTGTGCTTCAGCAGCTTGAAATTTGGTCAGAATGTTTGTCTGAATTATATCTAGGTCAAGTTCGAATATGGGTCATATTGGATCAGAAACTAGGTCAATAAAGGAAAATATTGTTCAAACTCCGGAGGCCGCATTTTTACTTTGAGCAAGTTGAAACTTTGTCAGAATGTTGTCTTGATGATATCTAGTCCATGTTGGAATATGGTCATATCAGGTAAAAAAATATAGATCACTAGCCAAATGAAGGAAAATATTGTTAACACTGTGGAGGTTGCATTCAGAATAATTGTCTTGATGTGTTTTGCATTGCAGTACATTTTATAATTAAAGTGAGCGATCCAGGGCCATCATGGCCCTCTTGTTTCATTACGGGTTTCAAACATATACATTTCCGAGACATTTAAACCAATCCTTGAAAAGCTATTGAGTAAGCAAAATAATTAAAATCCGGAACAAAATGTTAAACGTGTCGCAAAATATACTTGTAAGAGCAATGCCCTCTTTTTATACGCCCGTTTTGAAAAAACGTATCGTATTATAGTTTTACCTGCGGCGTACGGGCGGGTTGGCTGGCGGCATCCAGTATGTTGTCAGCTCAATAACTTTAGAAGCCTTTGTCCAATCATCACTAAATTTAGTCAGAATGTGTATTGGATAATATCTCGGACAAGTTTGATAACTAGCCATATCGCTTTAGTCAATCAAGAGTTATTGCCCTTCAATTATAGAAATTACCCAAAATTGGTCTTGTCAGCTCAATAACTTTAGGAGCCTTTGTCCAATCATCACCAAATTTTGTCAGAATGTGTATTGGCATAATATCTCGGACAAGTTTGATAACTAGCCATATCGATTAAGTCAATTGAGAGCTATTGGCCTTTAATTATAGAAATTACCTAAAATTGGTCTTGTCAGCTCAATAACTATAGAAGCCTTTATCCAATCATTACTAAATTTGGTCAGAATGTGTATTGGCATAATATCTCGGATAATTTTGATAACTAGCCATATCGCTTTAGTCAATTGAGAGTTATCCCTCTTTAATTATAGAAATTACCTAAAATTGGTGTTGTCAGCTCAATAACTTTGGGAGCTTTTGTCCAATCATCACCAAATTTAGTCAGAATGTGTATTGGCGTAATATCTTGGACAAGTTTGATAACTAGCCATATTGCTTCAGTTGATAGAGAGTTATTGCCTTTTAATTATAGAAATTACCTAAAATTGGTCTTGTCAGCTAAATAACTTGTAAAGCCTTTATCCAATCATCACCAAATTTAGACAATATGTTTATGGGCAGAATATCTTGGTCACGTTTGATAACTTACAACGTTATCTTAGTCACTACACAATTATGTCCCTCGAAATGGCCAAACCTGTACTAACAGTGTCCGCTCTCTAAGTTTGGCTGACGTACAACCAATTACCACTATACTTGGTCGAAAAAAAACAGGACGGGCGTATTTTGTGACATTTGGCGCTCTTGTTCTACAAGGTTTTTAACATTTGTCTTCAGATGTGCATTAGTCGGCCTGTTTGTTGAAGAAGTCTTCTGCACAAGCCTTTGCTCAAATTGATTGATTGCTTGTGTATCTAAGTTACTTTATGGCACTGTTTAGTTTTATGTGTATGCCTGCTTGCGCAAGTGGGTGGGATAAGATATACCTTGAAGTATGATCACAAATGTCTATAAATTGATACAAAGTTGGTAAAATCATTTTTATATTCAGATTACATTTGTGTTAGATATATGTTAAAACTAAGGTACAATGTCCGCTTAAATTTGTTCCTTGCATAGATACTTAGAAACAATGTTGAAAACAGTTGGTGTTTTCAGAGACATATTTATAAACACATATGTGTTGATATGTCTCTGGTGTTTTCTACCTTTTGGGTTATTATTTAAATAAGGAAACTATACCAATTTCCCCTCTGTAGATTTTTGTAGATTTTTTGGTATGTAGCATCATCTAGTGGACCTCTACCAAGATCTTGTCTAAAAGTTTAATATTTGAAATCTAACATCATTGAGTGGACTTCTACCAAGATTGGTCAAATTATTATAGCCCTGGTGTCAAACATGGCTCCACCCTGGGGATCACTTGTTTTACATAGACTTGTTAAGGTAAACACTTTAAAAATATTCTTGTCCATTTGCCATGAATGGTGCCCCTCTTCTAAGACTTCAAATTATTTTGATAGGATGATAAAGATGGCCACCAGGGGGTGTTGCTTGTTTTCCGTATATATGTATAGACAAAGAACAATGAAAGCTTTTTAAGTTTGATTAAATCAGGTGAGCGATATAGGACCATCATGGTCCTCTTGTTTCCACAATGTTTTCACCTGTGTATCAGAATTATACTTCCATTTTGCTGGAGGTTATTTCCCCCCCCCCCCCCCCCCCAGATGCTTTCAAAGAAGAGGACTTCAATGTATACAGTTTTAGATGAGCTGTTAACTGATGCCTCTGCAGCAAACAGCTTTTTGAAAGCATAGTGACAAAAGAAAAAAATGCTCAAAACGAGCAATTTCTTCTTTTGCCTCAATGTTTAACACTTAAGTCATAGGTTATCCATTCAATTATAAAGATTTTCTATTGTTTGACAAAATATGTTCAAAGTCGTCTGCTGCAGAATCGTCGTATAAAGGAAAGGGTTAACCCTTTCCCACATGTAGTAGATAACTTTGGAATCACTTAAGGCAAAAATATGGAAAATCTATAAATAAAAGTTTAATTAACGAAAGAGTTGAAAACATTGTGGCAAAAGGAAAAATTGCTTGTTTTGAGCAATTTCTCCTTTTGCCACAATGTTTTCAACTCTTTCGAAGAGTTCTTAGAAAGTCAACTGCTGCAGGGCTTCAGAAAGTGTCTGGATCTGGGAAAGTGTTAATTCTGTATTATCATTTCAGTATGCTGAGTCAGACAATTGTATGATGGAATCACGATTCGGTATCTTGAATTTGAAACTTCCTATTGTTGTAGCAGTTGTCGGAAAGTGGAGTGAGTGGAAAGAGACAGAGGTAATTCCCTCCTTTAGTTTGTGTATTCCTTTTAAAAAATGCAGACTTGTATAGATGCATCTGCAGCAGACGACTTTTGAAAACACTGTGGCAAATGTTTTTTACTAAAGCAAACGTTGTCCAATCTATACTAACATTGATTACAAGGTTTGTGGGCATTATAATTCTGCAAATTTGATTTAACCCTTTCCCTCATATAGACGCTTTCTGACGCCTCTGCAGCAGACGGCTTCTTGAAAACATAGTGACAAAAGAAGAAATTGCTCAAAACAAGCAATTTCTCCTTTTGACACAATGTTTTCTACTTTTCGTCATCTAAGGTTATCCATTCAGTTAAAGAGATTTTCTATTTTTTGACAAAATATGTTCTAAGTCGTCTGCTGCAGAATTGTCGTATGAGGGAAAGGGTTTATATTGTTTAAGTTCTCTTCTTCAATTGTTTTAACCCATTCCTTCATATAGACACATTTTGACTCATGGCAGCGGATGACTTTTGAAAACATTGTGTAATATAAGGAAACTCCATAATTTTGACAAGACGTTTCAAAGTCACCTGCTGAAGTTTGTTTTACGTAGGAAAGGATTGATATATAAAAGAAAATGAATCAGCAATTGTTTATGTATTAACCCTTTCCCACATGCAAAAATCGGCAAAAACATAGAAAATCTCTATAAATGAACGTTTATCTACTGGAAAATGTTGAAAACATTGTGACATACCGAGAAATTTTTGGTTTGAGCATTTTCTTCTTTTGTTACAATTTTTAGCTCCACTGGCTGAAAGCCAGTCGAGCTTATGTCATGGCGAATTGTCCGTCGTGCGTGCGTGCGTTAACTTTTTCCTTTAAACGACTTCTTCTCACTAACCACTTGGCCAATTTGGTTGAAACTTCATAGGAAGCATCCTCTCAATGTCCTCTCTTAAATTCCTTCAAATTTTTTTGATCCATCCATAATTCTGGTTTCTATGGCAACCAAAAGAAAAAAATAGTGAAAACTTAAAAAATCTTCTTCTCTGAAAGTGTCAGGCTGATTTTCAAATAATTTTGTAGAAATGTTCCTTGGGTGATCCTTTATTAGATTCCTTCAAGAAATGTTGATTGGTCGAAAAACATGGCCGCCAGAGGGCGGGGCTATTTTGCCTTATATGTCCATAGTGAAAACTTAAAAAATCTTCTTCTCCGAAAGTGTTGAGCAGATTTTCAAATAATTTTGTAGAAATGTTCCTTGGGTGACCCTCTATCAGATTCCTTCAAGCCATGTTGATTAGTAAAAAAACATGGCCGCCAGAGGGCGGGGCTATTTTGCCTTATATGGCTAGGAGAGAACTTAAAAAATCTTCTCCTCCTAAAGTGTCAGGCCGATTTTCGAATAATTTTGTAGAAATGTTCCTTGGGTGATCCTTTATTAGATTCCTTCAAGAAATGTTGATTGGTTGAAAAACATGGCCGCCAGGGGGCGGGGCTTTTTTGGCTTATATAGGTATAGTGTACACTTAAAAAATCTTCTTCTCCGAAAGTGTTCAGCCGATTTTCAAATAATTTTGTAGAAATGTTCATTGGGTGACCCTCTATCGGATTCCTTCAAGCCATGTTGATTGGTCGAAAATTATGGCCGCCAGAGGGCGGAGCTATTTTGCCTTATATGACCATAGTGAAAACTTAAAAAATCTTCTTCTCCGAAAGTGTTAAGCAGATTTTAAAATAATTTTGTAGAAATGTTCCTTGGGTGACCCTCTATCAGATTCCTTCAAGCCATGTTGATTGGTAAAAAAACATGGCCGCCAGAGGGTGATCGAAAACTTAAAATATCCTCTCCTGAAAGGCCGATTTTCAAATAATTTTACAGAAACATTACTTGGGTGACACTCTAAAAGATTCCTTTAAGCCATGGTGGTTGGTAAAAAACATGGCCACTAGGGGGCAGGTCTGTTTAGAGATTTGATTTTTGCCTTATGGCCGTGGAGCGATACTGGCCCTCTTGGGCCTCTTGTTAGCGATACTGGCCATATGACATAAGAGCTTATGCCGTGGCATGGTGTCTGTCGTCCCTGCATCCGTTAACAATTGCTTGTGAACAGGATACAGTCTTCACTTTTGATTGTATCTCAAACAAACTTATACAGTTGTTAGGTATCCATGAGAGCTAGGTTCCTTTTGCAAACAAGCCAGATCTGCACATGCAAGACTGGATTATGGCCCTTGAAATTGTCAAAATTGCTATAATAGGGCTTGTGAACACAATAGAGGCTCCATTTACTATCTGATCTTCTCCAAACTTACACAGTAGTTAGGTATCTATGAGAGCTTCATTCCTTTTGTAAACCAGCCAGATCCAGCCATGCAAGACTGGATTATGGCCCTTGAAATTGTCAGAATTGCTATAGTACTGCTTGTGAATGCGATAAAGTCTTTAGTTTTGATTGTATCTTCATCAAACTTTTACAATAGTTAGAAATCCATGAGAGCTCGGTTCCTTTTGCAAACCAGCTAGATCTGCCTATGCAAGACTGGACTATGGCCCTTGGAATTGTCAAAATTGCTATAATAGAGCTTGTGAACATAATAGAGGCTCCATTTACTATCTGATCTTCACCAAACTTAAATAGTAGTTAAATATTGATGAGAGCTTGGTTCCTTTTGAAAACCAGCAAGATGTGCCCTTGCATGTCTGGATTATGGCCCTTGAAATTGTCAAAACTGCTATAATACAGCTTGTGAACACAATAGAGCCTCCAGTTACTATCCGATCTTCACCAAACTTAAATAGTAGTTAAATATTGATGAGAGCTTGGTTCCTTTTGCAAACCAGCCAGATGTGCCCTTGCATGACTGGATTATGGCCCTTGAAATTGTCAAAATTGCTATAATACAGCTTGTGAACACAATAGAGCCTCCAGTTACTATCCGATCTTCACTTAACTTAGATAGTAGTTAAATATTGATGAGAGCTCGGTTCCTTTTGCAAACCAGCCAGATGTACCAATGCAAGACTGGATTATGGCCCTTGAAATTGTCAAAATTGCTATAATAGAGCTTGTGAACACAATAAAGGCTCCATTTAGTCTCTGATCTTCACCAAACTTAGAAAGTAGAAACCAGCCAGATGTGCTCTTGCATGACTAGTTATGGCCTTTGAAATTGTCAAAATTGCTATAATACAGCTTGTGAACACGATAGAGCCTCCATTTACTCTCCGATCTTCACCAAACTTAGATAGTAGTTAAATATTGATGAGAGCTTGGTTCCTTTCGCAAATCAGTCAAATTTGCCCATGCAAGACTGGATTATGGCCCTTGAAATTGTCATAATTGCTATAAAACAGCTTGTGAACGCAATAGAGCCTCGATTTACTATCCGATCTTCACCATACATACATGCTCTGGATTGAAAATGACCATCCCAGTAGAGCATAAGCCCTCAAAAGTCGTCTGCTGCAGAGGCGTCAGAAAGCATATATATATATGTGGGTAAGGGTGAAAGCAAAGTCTTAGACTATATAAATTTCAGGGGTGTAAATATTTTTCAAATGCTACTTGCCCTGTAGGACTAGTGACTGGAAAAATGCACTCGCCCGTATCGAACTTTCACTTGCCCTTAAATTCAACTGTTTATGATTGATTTCCTTTTATCTAAGGCTCTCTTTTGTTTCCCCGCCTCTCGTTTTTTTCGTCATCCATACCACCTATTCCGTCTAAGAAGGAACTTATTCTTGTTATGCCCCCTTCGAAAAAGAGGGGTATATTGCTTTGCACATGTCGGTCGGTCGGTTTGTAGGTCAGTCCGTCTGTAGACCAAAGCTTGTCCGAGTGATAACAATGCCTATGGTCCTCAAACTTGACTTGGAGGTTGGGCCTGACCAGTAGATGAACCCTATTTATGTTGAGGTCATTGGGTCAAAGGTCACAGTGACCTTGAACACAAAAACCTTTTTTAAGCTTGTTTGAGTCATAACTCAACAATGCCTGGACCTATGGTCCTCAAACTTGATTTGAAGGTTGAGCCTGACCAGTAGATGAACCCTATTTATTTCGAGGTCATTGGGTCAAAGGTCAAGGTCACAGTGACCTTGAACACAAAAACCTTTTTTAAGCTTGTCCGAGTGATAACTGAACAATGCCTGCACCTATGGTCCTCAAACTTGACTTGGAGGTTGGGCCTGACCAGTAGATGAACCCTATTTATTTTGAGGTCATTGGGTCATAGGTCAAGGTCACAGGGATCTTGAACACAAAACTCTTTAGCTTAAGCTTTGCCTGGACCTAGGATCTTCAAACTTGACTTGGAGGTTTGCCCTGACCAGTAGATGAACCCTATTTATTTTGAGGTCATTGGGTCAAAGGTCAAGGTCACAGTGACCTTGAACACAAAAACCTTTTTTAAGCTTGTCCGAGTGATAACTTAGCAATGCCTGGACCTATGGTCCTTAAAACTTGACTTGTAGGTTGGGCCTGACCAGTAGATGATCCCTATTTATTTTGAGGTCATTGGGTCAAAGGTCAAGGTCACAGTGACCATGAACACAAAAAGCTTGTCCAAGTGATAACTCAACCATGCCTGGACCTGGAGGATACATGTTTATTTGCAAATATAAGTCATCATCACAATGTGATTAAGAACTGTACCTACCATCCTCAAACTCTGAATGAACATTGTTCATAATCTTAAAACTGACTCATAGACATCCAATTTGAAATGACAAATCAGCTGCATTTCGGTCCATGCAAATTTTACTCAATTGTCCAAATATTCCTGACAACATGGAGCTCAGGGGGGGCATAATGTTTGACGAACATCTCTTGTTTGTTTGTTTGTTTAGACATGACGTACGAGGGAAATTTGACTGGTGTCTTTGATAACATTAACCTTTAAAGTGTCAGATTAAGCATAATTTTAACTTTGTTTACATTTTTAAACAAATTGCAACATTTTCTGTGCCGTATATTCATTCAATTGTTGCCTTTTTACCAAATGTGATGTTTAGTCAAATCAAATATTTAACGAAATAATTATATAACTTAATCATACAAAATGGTATTTGGGTGATATTTTGTTTAATTTGTTTTAGCTATTTCGTCTAGTCAATTTAACCATGTGTTGGAAGAAAACAATATGGTGGACGATTTTAATTTTCGCTGATGAGATGCATATTTTAGAGACTCGATGCACTGTTAAATATGATTTATTTAATCGTTGCATTAGCTGTCTATGATGTTAACATCATGATAATGTTGATCATTCCGGTCGGATAAATGTGAAAGGAAAATTTCTTATTGAAAATGAATGCATAACTAAAGTATTTTTGATGGGCATCATTACTAGAAATGAGCACCTGTTGGCTCCATATGCAACTTCACTGATGATTTGATGGGCACTCTAGCTTGTCGAGGGAATGAGTGGATAGAAAGAAAGAGAGAGAATAAGCTAAGCAATGCAGAGTATCATAATGATTAAGGACATGATTGAATATTTTGCAAAATGTCTAATGATTTTAAATATATTGCTTGAAAACACTCTCGCTCTGTCGGACTAGTGCCTAGAAATTTGTACTTGCCCGATCCTTCATTCCACTCACCAATGCGAGCGGGCGAGTGGATTTTTACACCCCTGATAATCAACAGTATGTTACACTTTAGGTTGCAATGTTGATGCGCAGAGCAAAAGCACCAGAGGTTTATTTACAAAGAGAGAACACAGAGGGTTGCAAGACTCTTGTAAAGAACCTTAAAGGTGCCCTAATCGATACAGAACTATCGAAGAAATCCAACCCTAAGAAAAAAGACAACAAGGCAAAACTGCTGAAAGATGTTAAAGGGGAGAAGAAGAAAGAGGAGGGATCCTCATCTTTTGCATATCAGGTTAGTAGATCATTTTAACAATTAACCACCTAAATCAAATCTGCAGCAGACGCCTTTGAAAATATCATTGCTATAATGTGAATATTTTCCATCAATTTAATTTGTATTACTAAATAGAGTTGAAAACATTATGGAAAAGGATAAATTGCTTATCATGAACAATTGTTTCTTTCGACACAATCTTTTCAATAGTTGTCTGCTGCAGATCATTGAATAACATTTGTAAGTGGTTAATTGTTTAACTCTTTCCCTCATACGACAATTCTGTAGCAGACGACTGAACATATTTTGCCAAAAAATGGAAAATCTCTTGAATTGAATACATAACTTATGACTAAAAGTGGAAAACATTGTGGCAAAAGAAGAAATTGCTCGTTTTGAGCAATTTTAAGCCAAACGCCAGAAGGGCTTATGTCGTGACGATTTGTCCGTCGTCTGTGCGTCCGTCCGTAAACAATTTCTTGTTAACACGATACAGTCTTCACTTTTGATTGTATCTCAACTAAACTTATACAGAAGTTAGATATCAATGAGAGCTCGGTTCCTTTCGAAAACCATCCACAGATCTGCCCATGCATGACTGGATTATGGCCCTTGAAATGGTCAAAATTGCTATAAAAGAGCTTGTTAACACGATACAGTCTTCACGTTTGATTGTATCTCAACCAAACTTCATCCTCGGTACCCAGGCTATTCATACCCTGGGCAAATTGGCTAGCGAAACTTCGTAAAGCATGAATAATCGGGTAACTTCGGTAGAGCTTCGGTAGCTCCTCTGGACCAATGAAATTGACGATAACAAAAAGACGGAATCTCCTTCTTGAAGAGCTAACAACAATGGCAGCGCCCTTGGAAAAGAAATGTGTTATTTGTTTTGGTATTGTAAAAAAAAGATCTTATCAAATGTTAAACAGTGAGAGCAGTTTAAATCAATGGGGACATATTTTGCAACAACTAAGTGTTAATTTAGTTGGATGTATTTGTAACTTTTGTACGAATAAACTTAATCGTGTATGCCGTCTAACGGAGGAATCGAAGACGAAAGCTCAAGCTTTGTTGCATGAGAGAGACCGGATATTGTCCGAATTAAAGGAACTGCCAGGTGTGAAAGAAAAAGCTGCTTCGACACCTAAAGGTAATTATTTTTCATAGAACAGTACAGTTTCATTTTCGTGAGAACTTCAATAGAAAATCCAAACGAAATTTGCTTACAACAATTCTCCAGCATTGGACTTTGAAAACATCTAGGCAAAAATATGGATCTACTCAATAAATGAAAGCATTATCACTGAAAAGAGTTAAAAACACAGTGACTAATTGCTTGTTTTGAGCAATTCCTCCTTTTATCACAATATTTTCAAAACTATTCTGCTGTAGAAGGGTCTGTATGTGGGAATAGGTTGATTGACACATTGTATAATGTATATATATTATTATATAGCATCTATAGGAACTTTCAATAGTGTAAATAAATTTTAGAATTAGGAGAAAATCCTAAATGCCTCATGCAAAAACTGGCAATGGTCATTATTTATTCCAGCAAGCAAGAAGCGATCCATTCATGAGGCTGTAACCCCTAATACAGTAACTCCCAAGAGCAAGAAAACTTTATTTGCGACTCCTAGTCCTAAGAAGAGTGTAACACCAAGGTTTGTGGTGTCTAAGAAAAACCTGGTAGAAAAGGGAACACAGACCAAATCTTATAGTCTGGTGTCTAAGAAAAACCTGGTAGAAAAGGGAACACAGACCAAATCTTATAGTCAAGATTTTGATGTGAAGGTTTGTAATTCTGATTAAAACATTTATAAAAAACATTGTGTGAAAATGAAGCATAATGAAAAAGCTTTTAATTCTATGGTAATGTAAATGTGAGGAAATAATTTTATTAGAAATAAATCTAATATTATGTTATCATATCATTGCTCATATGTTTTCAAATTTGTCTGCTTCAGAATTGTTATATGTGGTAAAGGGTAAAACTATAAATCTAACCCTAAGCTTTTGTAAAATATGCTAGCGAATGAGGCGAGCAATCTTGAGCCACTTTTGCCATCTTGTTTGGCAACAGGTATCTGGTTTTTTGATTTGACTAAGTTATGTTTTATTTTCAGGTTTCAATCAAATATCAGCAGCAAGAAAGAAACTACATAATCAGAGATAAAGCTAAACAAAAGCTTGTGAAAGTCTTGATAAATAATGGCACAGAGTCTGCACTCTGTAAACTTTTATCAAAGTTTCAAAAATACAGATCTGCAATGAGAGACTGCGTGATAAGAGACATAAAGCATGATGTAGACCAGCTTGTAAAGAATAGAGAGGACCTCCTGAGGGTCATATCTTTTGACTCTCTTTTAACTTTTGATTGGAGAATCATAATCAAGTCCCTTGACAAGAAAGTCCCCTCACTGACTGATGTCTATACTACGGTCTGTTGTCAGTGGGAAGAAGAAACAGTACCTTCCTCATCTAGTTATGGCAGCTAGCATAATGTTGTATGCCAGGAACCAAAAACTCAACCTAGTACAGTTTGTATTGGGTTTAGTCCTCGACAGCAGTGGTTTGAACAAAGAGGTAAGATAATCAAATTTTAGCTCACCCGAGCACGTCCATCCATTGTGCATCATCAACAATTGCCTAGTTAACACTCTACATGTTACATTTAGCATCCGATCTTCATGAATCTCTTTATCAGAACATACATCTCCATAAAATCTTGGACATAATTGAAACTGGTACATGTGAGGTCAAACACTAGATCAATAGATAAAATTGAAGGAAAACCTTATAACACTGTTGAGGCCGCATTTTTAGCTAGTCTGTTTCAGCAACAACAGGTGCAAGTTCCATAAATTTTGCCTACATTTTATCAAACTTATGCCCCTTTTTAAGGCAGAATTTTGTTTTTGTTTAAGTCACTTACATGCAAACACACAAATCTGTGTTTTTGAGTCTTGAAATACTTGTTCCCTATCAAATAAACAATAGAATGATGGAAGAGTTTTACAAGTTACATAACCCTGTCATTTCAGTATGATGTATTAATAGTAATTGCAGGGAAAACTTGTAAACACTCTGGGGGCAACATTTTTCAATTTGGGCATCAGAATAATTGTCTTGAGGATCACTACAAGATATTGTAATGTTATCATTTATCATAATATATTTGTGTGAAAAGTGTCCTTTGGTCTGTTGATGTGTCTATTAAGCCTTTCCCTCCTACAGACGCATTTTGATGCAATAACACCATACAACTTTTGAAAACATTGTGGCCACAGGTGAAATTGCTCAACCTTATTTAACAATTAAGCTACCTTTATTGAGATTTTTCAAGCTTTTGTCATTATGTTTTCAAAGTCGTCTGCTGCAGATTTGTCGTATGTGGAAAAGGGTTAAAGTATATTTCATTTTTTTCAGGGCTTGAATATTATTCATGACATTGGCCTTTCGGTGTCACATACCAGTATTCACAACAAAAGACAAGATCTAATGAAAAAACTAGAAGAAAACATTGATAATGTTGTGAGGAGTTATGTCAGAAAACAGATTCATATTAACCAGCCTTTATCTGGCATAACTGGTGATCTTTCCACTGTATCCTCAATAGAATCCTGTGTGGGGGTCAAATCAGTGTCCACAGTAGAATCCTGTGTGGATAAAGAATTAGTGACCGCAGTACAATCCTGTGTGGATGGTTATAGTGGTGCCAAAAGGCCATTTGATGTGCTTGGTGATAATCTTGACATAACTGTGTCACCAGCAAGAATGAGCATTGACTCTCAAAGAAAAAGTTTACATTGATTTTGACAATGGTGAAGCAAAGGCAGGTTACCTTTGAAGAGGCTGTTCTAGGTGATTTAGCACCACAACCAGACGTTATGGACCTATTTTCAAGTAACTGGGTTCCAGACTCAATACAGCTAACAGATCTCCATAAAGACATGCAGTTCCATGTGGCCCATGTGCTTCTCAAATTCATTGAACCACTGAGTATCATAAAAGGATCATATCCAGAACACATTTTGCATCCTTACATTGAAATGACAAAGCAAAAATCTGTAATTCTGAATTGTGACCTTATAGATGCAAGTGAAAACTCTTCACAAGGAATGATTGAAATATTGCAGAAAGTTCATACTTTAGCAGTACCCCACATTGATGGTAAAGTTGTCAACAAGGTTGTTTTTGGAGGGGATGTGCTAACCAATGAGAGGGCATTTACTGCACAATCTGCTATGCAGAGTAATCTGACAGATATGAACAAACTGACAGGAGTAACCCATCGACCCGAGGGGCTACACAGACAGTTCAACTTTTTACTTGTAATATAACAAGTTCAGTTACCAGTTCTCAGTTGGTTGTTTTGTTACATGTAAGTTTAGTTATTTTGCTTTTGTTAAAAATATGTAAACATAACTGTCTCTTACCGTCTCACAAAGCTACAAATATTAGATAAATTGAAGTCTTTGCATATAAATATAAAGCATCATATTATTTGTGACATACATGTTATTTGTATTATATATCAGCAAACAAATTTAATTTACATAGATGATAGAGAAACAGTTATTTTACATTATTTTTTGCAGTTTGTTTTAATATAATTAACCCTTTCCCACTTGTAGTCGCATAATCAGCAGACGACTCTTTGAAAATATAGTGTCAAAAGCAAAAATTGCTCATAATGAGCCATTTCTCCTTTTGCCACAACGTTTTCAGTTCTATTCATTTGTTTGACTTGAATTTGTGGAGATTTTCCATATAACATCTTCAAAGTTGTCTGCTGCAGATTTGTTATATACATGTGGGAAAGGGTTAAATGTTTGCTTCAAGGCATACCTGAGCATTATATTCTGGAGAGACTGCCACATTGTAGTCAATAAGAAGAATTAAACTCTAGTTTATGGATTGAATACCTAAATGCTCAGGATATGTATTAATGCTTTTTAGTTGTGTTCATATGAATATATCTCAGATCAATAAATCAAATTAAGGTATCCTATTCAAAATAATGTGAATGGTGATCCCATATTATTTTTTTATCATTGGTAGGGTTTCACCGTTTGATGTCTAGAAAAAGAATATTTAAAAAAAAAAAGAGCTATCCACCAAACATGACAAGCATACATTTTAGGCATTGGAAGATTACAAAAGAGGTCATTTCAATTCTAATTTCAGTTAAAATAGATTACAAACTGCCATGAATTCATTAAACTGTAAAATGTGTTAGCATGATCTTTCAATGCTACTTTCTTTACTGTTAAACCAAAATACAATGTTAACTAATGAAGAAACAAGTTGAATAAAGAAAAGCACAAAAAGTACTTCTGACGGGAAAATACTCAAACTTTAAAAAGTCTGCTTCTCTGAATCTGCCTGTCAGATTCCAATATAATCTTGTTGAAATGTTCCTAGGGTGACCATCTACAAAATTGTTCAAGCCATATATGACAAAACTTTAACCCTTTCCCACATATAAACACTTCCTGACGCCTCTGTAGAAAAATACTTTTGAAAACATCATGACAAAAGAACAAATTGCTCAAAACAAGCAATTTCTCCTTTTGCCCCAATGTTTTCAACTATTTTCAATGATTTAACTTTCCATGATAGAAATTTTCCCAAATATTTTCTAGATGTTTTCAAAGATTTGTTGTATGTTGGAAAGGGTTCATACATGTATTCTATTCTAATGAACATGCTTGTCTGATTACAAAATTTGACTATTTCATTTTCATGATAGTTCTTGTCTGATTTAAAGATAATTTAGCAACAATGTTACTTCAGTGACTCTGTACATAACATAATATGTTCAAGCCATTTAGTTTTTATACGACCGTTTTTTAAAAACGGTCCGTATTATGGTATGGTCATGTCCCTCCGTCCGTCCCTCCGTCCGTCCCTCCGTCCGTCCCTCCCTCCGTCCGTCCCTCCGTCCGTCCGTCCGTCCGTTCGGGTTTTCCGCACTTTTTTCTTACATACTTTGAGCTATTGAGCTGAAATTTTGTATAAGGCTTTGTAGTGATGTATCACAGATCAAGTTCATATTTCCTGGGATTTCGTCAATTTTTGAATGAGTTATGCCCCTTTTTGGACTTAGAATATTTGTTAGAATATTTGTTTTCCGCACTTTTTTTCTACATGCTTTGATCTATTGAGCTGAAATTATGTATATGCCTTTGTAATCATGAGTTACAGACCAAGTTCACATTTCCTTGGATTTCGTCAATTTTTGAATGAGTTATGCCCCTTTTTGGACTTAGAATATTGGTTTTCCGCACTTTTTTCTTACATACTTTGAGCTATTGACCTGAAATTGTGTATTAGGCTTTGTAGTGATATGTCACAGATCAAGTTCATATTTCCTGGGATTTCGTAAATTTTTGAATGAGTTATGCCCCTTTTTGGACTTAGAATATTTGTTAGAAAGAATATTTGTTAGAATATTTGTTTTCCGCACTTTTTTTCTACATGCTTTGATCTATTGAGCTGAAATTATGTATATGGCTTTGTAATCATGAGTTACAGATCAAGTTCACATTTCCTCGGATTTCGTCAATTTTTGAATGAGTTATGCCCCTTTTTGGACTTAGAATATTGGTTTTCCGCACTTTTTTCTTACATACTTTGAGCTATTGACCTGAAATTGTGTATTAGGCTTTGTAGTGATATGTCACAGATCAAGTTCATATTTCCTGGGATTTCGTCAATTCTTGAATGAGTTATGCCCCTTTTTGGACTTAGAATATTTGTTTTCCGCACTTTTTTTCTACATGCTTTGATGTATTGAGCTGAAATTATGTATATGGCGTTGTAATCAAGTGTCACAGATCAAGTTCACATTTCCTCGGATTTCGTCAATTTTTGAATGAGTTATGCCCCTTTTTGGACTTAGAATATTTGTCAATTTCTGCATGAGTTATGCATTTTTCATAGTTTCCCATTATTCTTTAACAACTTATTCCTGAACGACTTTATTAACTTTTTACAAACAAACAATATATCAAAACAAAGAGGAAACTTACAAAGAAGTTCCTGACGGGCGTATTATGTACCGTTTGTGGTACTCTTGTTTGTATAGGCAGTATCAGAAAAGGGGTGTAGTGGAATTAATAGCTTCAAACGTCATATCCTCCTAATGACCGATGTAATGAAACTTCATAGGAATGTTAATTCCTTTCAGATTATTCCATTCTTTTACAATGTTCACTCCTTGCAGTTTCACACTCTTGATAAAAATGTTCCGAAATTAGCAGTCTCACATTTCCTACTATACTATCACTTGGGTGATCGATTTAGAGCCTCTTGTTTAAAAATGTAATAGAATGAGATATTTTTTTTTCAGTCCATTTACCAATTATTCTACAAAGAAACCAGTGCAGTGGACCGGGGTTCGTTATATCAGTTGAGGAATTTGATCAGTCGGCGTGATGTCAGTGGACCAAAAGATATTTCACAGAAATTTAGGTACATGTAGTTCTATACAGATTGAAATATATTAGGTTTTGAAGAACCATTAAGATTGATTGACGGGGTTTAACGTCGTTTTCAACAATTTTTCAGTCATATCACGGCGGCCAGTTCACTTACACATACTTACAAGCCATTGGCTGCTTTTCCACATAGACTGTTAGCCTATTGGTGAATGACGCTTGTCACAGTGTCTTTTGTCAAACGTCGGAAAGAATGTTGGCCAGCTAAGGTTCGAACTCACAACCCATGGATTGACAGCCTGCGTCGCTACCGAGGCTCGGCAAAGAACCATTTAAAAGGTGTTATCACTGTCTGGTAAAAACAACAACAGTCAAGCATTCTTGTTTGACTTATTGATTTTGCATCAGATTATGAGAATAGCATGTTGCAACATGACACAATTGACCTGGATGTTTCAAGCAAACTAATTGGAACATTTTCATACAGAAACAGTTTGATTATCAGATATATTTAAATATTTACAAGTTATTCATTTTTTTTTATTAATCAATTTCAGGCCACATCAGCATTTTATTGAAGATGTAACCGATGCTTACATTGCCACTGCCTTCATGGAAATAATGGATTCAGAAAGTGATAACGACCTAAAGCAGAAACTGCCTGTGTTCTCCATCATGAGTGATGAACAAAAGAATGATTGGATTAATGAAGTCTCTGCAAATATTCTGGACATGTTACATTTAAGACAAATTAACAATTTCGAACAACTTCGCCAAGACATGTCAAGTTTAAGTACAGAGGAACAACAGCTTAGTGTAATGAAAGTAGACAATAGCTATTTATGTCCAATTTGTGGTAGTAGTTACTCTTCATTGATATGGTTTAAGAAGCACCTTAAAAGCAAGCACAACTGGAACTTTCATAAATGTTCTGAACATGTTGAAACTACTAATGCCGTTCAACATTTTCTGTTCATGTCTTTAATTTTCAGAGACACATGTAATGCCTATAAGCTAGCTGATGGTAACAGAATAATTAGAAATGCATTCTTTGAATGGCTGTATGCAGCTTTGAAACACACAAAGTACAAAATCTGGCTTTGGCGCATGATTACATATGTTATATCCATTCTCGATGTCAAACAAAGCTTTGAGTATAAGTGGAACATGTGTGTAAATTTGAAAGGTGGTCTAGCAAATAATATACCAAATGATAATGCAGTGGAAATTCAGGTCGGTAATATTAAAAGAGAATTGAATGCACAAGGGGCTAATAAGTTGTATCAGTCTGCCCGAAAAATATGTCTGACTACACAGGTTATTGACAGTGTAAGGACTCAATTGATGCATACTACTAGAACTGCCTGGTCAAAACGTGACAGACCAGAAGTCAACAAAGCTAAAGACATAAACATGATGGTTCAGTGCTTAAAAAGTCAAGGCTCTATTACAGTGAACTCAACAGTTCCGGGTCAGTAATCAAATTAACGAATCTTGTCTCTTTGAAAAGAAAGTTGAGAGAAACAAAACTACATAAAATGTTAAACAGATACTTCCTACCCACGATGATATAATTCAACAATTATACAAATTTGTTAAAATGTTTCTTTAGTGTCTGCAATTGCAAGCTGTAAATTTGACAGTTTCGGGTTGAACTTGCCATTTCCGGGTCACGTGACAAATGTTTATTTCTGTTATCAGGGGTAACCTCAAACAGCTGTTTTTTAATAACAAGATATTCATTTGTCATTTTTAGCTCCACTGGCTGAAAGCCAGTCGAGCTTATGTCATGGCGAATTGTCCGTCCGTGCGTGCGTGCGTGCGTTAACTTTTTCCTTTAAACGACTTCTTCTCCCTAACCACTTGGCCAATTTGGTTGAAACTTCATGGGAAGCATCCTCTCAATGTCCTCTACTAAATTCCTTCAAATTGTTTTGATCCATTCAAAATTCTGGTTTCCATGGCAACCGAAAGAAAAAAATAGTGAGAACTTAAAAAATCTTCTTCTCCGAAAGTGTCAGGCCGATTTTCAAATAATTTTGTAGAAATGTTCCTTGGGTGACCCTTTATTAGATTCCTTCAAGAAATTTTGATTGGGCGAAAAACATGGCCGCCAGGGGGCGGGGCTTTTTTGCCTTATATAGCTATAGTGAAAACTTAAATAATCTTCTTCTCAAAAAGTGTTCAGCAGATTTTCAAATAATTATGTAGAAATGTTCCGTGGGTGACCCTCTATCAGATTCCTTCAAGCCATGTTGATTGGTAAAAAAACATGGCCGTCACAGGGCGGGGCTATTTTGCCTATATGGCTAAAGAGCAAACTTAAAAAATCTTCTCCTCCAAAAGTGTCAGGCCGATTTTCAAATAATTTTGTAGAAATGTTCCTTGTGTGAACCTTAATTAGATTCCTTCAAGAAATGTTGATTGGGCGAAAAACATGGCCGCCAGGGGGCGGGGCTTTTTTGCGTTATATAGCTATAGTGAAAACTTAAAACATCTTCTTCTCCGAAAGTGTTCAGCCGATTTTCAAATAATTTTGTAGAAATGTTCATTGGGTGACCCTCTATCAGATTCCTTCAAGCCATGTTGATTGGTCGAAAAACATGGCCGCCAGAGGGCGGGGCTATTTTGACTTATATGACCATAGTGAAAACTTAAAAAATCTTCTCCTCCGAAAGTGTCAGGCATATTTTCAAATAATTTTGCAGAAACATTCCTTTGGTGACACTCTACAAGATTCCTTTAAGCCATGGTGGTTGGTAAAAAAAATAGCCACCACGGGGCAGGGCTGTTTGGAGATTTTATTTTTGCCTTATGGCCGTGGAGCGATACTGGCCCTCTTGGGCCTCTTGTTATTTAAATAATATGAAAAAAAGAACTAAAATATATCACTTGCAATTACCTATTGCCGCGAAAAACAGAACAGTGATGGGGCTAAAATTACAGTACACACTTTTATGCACGAAAACTGATGAATTTTTCAACCAACTAATAAGTCATATTTGACAAAAAATGTAAATTTTATTAACAAATTTTTAACATTGATTTATCACCATAAGCTTTAAATTATTCTTAAAAAGTTCCGAAAATAGTTTTACTAATAAATTGATAATTTTGAGAAATTCCTTTTGGCTGACCCGAAAGTGTCGTATGTGAACTAGGTCAAACTTATCCGCTAGTTTGGCATAAACAACTTCGACAGGTCAATAAAAGATATATATCTTGTTCAGTAGTAAATAACCTATACATGTATGTGCAATACATAACTGTATTACTGAAATTATGGATACAATCAGCAATTTACGCTGTGATAGGTAAATAAAAATATTGAGATTTTGCTTTCGCGGGAATCGATGCAGTCATGTGATTCGAGATTACGACATCCGTTCTTGAAATGACAACGTCCTAAATCGAAGTGAAACTAGCCAAGCTAATGGGGAATATGACTTGATAATCAAATTGTCAAAATACTGTATCATTCTCGAATACTAAACATTTTTTTCCAAATTTGACCCGGAATTGTCGATGACCCGGAACTGTCGAGTTCACTGTAGTCAGTTTCACTGGAGATCATTTGATACTTATAAGGATCCAATTCAGTGCATTGTTGCTGATGATCTTCATGCATGGGTTGACTCACAAAAAACAATAACCAACGTGTACATGTAAATATGCTCATTTGCAGGGTTGTTTAACCTTTTCTCACATACAGCAAATCCGCAACAGACGACTTGGAAACATTGTGGCAAAAGGAGAATTGCTCATAATAAGTCATTACTCTATTTGTCACAATATTTTCAAATCATTCAATAATTGCTCTTTCATCCTTGATCAGTAAATATGTTGAATACCAATTTAACCCTTTCCCTCATACGACAATTCTGCAGCAGACGACTTTGAATGTATTTTGTCAAAAAATAGAATATCTCAATAATTGAATGGATAACCTATGACTAAAAGTGGAAAACATTGTGGCAAAAGGAGAAATTGCACATTTTGTGCAATTTCTTCTTTTGTCACTATGTTTTCAAAAAGCCGTCTGCTGCAGAGGCGTCCGAAAGAGTCTATATGAGGGAAAGGGTTAATATTCAGTAGTTAAATGAATGCAGGTTAAGATTTATTTAAATTCGGATTTCAAACTTTAATTTACAGTTAAGGCAAAACATGACAATCCAGGTGCTTCAGTAATTTATTTACAACAAATTCTGTCATTGTACATGTATTGAACTCTGAAAAACCTTACAATCTTTCATCCAAGATTACAAGAGAGAAAGCCTTCTAACTTAGACTTTAACAACTTGTCGTGTTCGGATTAATCAAAATCATGGATCATTATTCTGTTGGAACACTATTCTGATTAATCGATTACAATTTTCCATGAACATTACAATTATGCCACTTATATTATGGAATGCAATATTATCATGATTATTACCATATTTAACCCTTTCCCACATACAACAAATCTACAGCAGACAATTTTGAAAACATCTAGGCAAACATTTTAAAAATCTATGTAAATGAAAGTTTGATTATTGATAAAAGTTGAAAACATTACGGCAAAAGTAGAAACTGCTTATTACGAGCAGTTTCTACAATTATCACAATGTTTTCAAAAGTCATCTTTGTAAGGGTTCACATGCTTAGTTTTTCCTCTGCTGAAAAAAGTGTATCTGCAAAGGTTTAATTATTGAAAAGAGTTGAAAACATAATGGCAAAGGGGGAAATTGCTCATTATGAGCAGTCTCTACATTTGTCACAATGTTTTCAAAAGACATCTATACGAGGGAAAGGGTTAACAAGCTTAGTTTTTCCTCTGATAAAAAAGTTTATCTGCAAAATATCCAAATTTCCACATAAATTGTTGAATAAATATAATGAATAGGATGATTTCTGGTTTTACTTGATGTCTTAAATCCTGTAACAAATTGACAGTTTCTTTTTAACTTAACAGCAGCAAGGTTTATATAAAACACTTAAGTATTTTTTATCATGTACATTGTATTTAATTATCATACACAAGATGCAGACCTACATGTAAATACAAAAATAATATTGTCAGTCATAAGTAATCCATTATTAACAAGAGCTTGAGGACCACAGCTTATTAGTAACTGAGATATGAACTCATGTTGCATGTAAAACATTAACTAGAATTTCTTAAAGCGTGATAATTTGCATTATATGCAGGAAAGAGTTATTTAACAATACTTTCTAAGTAAAAAAGGGCTATAGTTTGCATCATATGCAGGATAGGGTTATCTTACCTGGTTGCGTATATAGATGTGAAATTGGGAAGGGTTGTATAAAGTTTCAATACAATGCTTCAAGTAGTTACTAAGAAATAGAATGTAGTTGCACGCAAAACTTTAACCAGAAATTCTAGGTTTAAACAAGAGTTGTTGGAGGACAATATAGCTGGACTATCAGGACCATTGCTTGAATGTCTTAACTATAACCCAAAATTCTCGGTCTTGAACAAAGGTTTGACCAAAAAGGGGCACAATTCAGTCAAAGTCCATTCTAGAGTTATGGGACTTGACATACTGGGTCATATAATGACCCTGAACAAGTTTCAAAGCAACAGCTTACACAGTGACTGAGAAAAGGCCTTGCACGCAAAGGTTTGACCAAAATTCTGAGTCCAAAAAGGGGCACAATTCAGTAAAATCCCATTCCAGAGTTATGGGACTTGACATACAAGGTCACCTCATGACCCTGAATAAGTGTGTGAAGTTTCAAAGCAACAGCATAAATAGTGTCTGAGAAAAAGAACTTGCACGCAAAGGTTTGACCAAGCTGGCAACGTGTACGCCAACGTCGGGGTGATTACATATGCTCCCCCATTTTATTTCTTCAAATAGGCGACATAACTTGCCTAATATGCAGGATAAAGTTATCTTACTTGATTATTTCTATAGGTGTGTTAGTTGGGAAGCATTTCAGAAATTTCCAATGCAATACATGTAGTATATAAGTATTTTGCATGCAAAACCTGAACCAACGCGCAGGCGGGTGAGTAGTATAGCTCTCATATTCTTTGAATAGTCAAGCTAAAAAACTAATATATTCCCACCACTCCAAACAACATTTCTCGGTATTCAATAGGTCATATATCGGTGACCGGTCTATTACAACCTATCACTGAAGTTTCATGTTCCCAGGATATTATGCCGTTTGTTTTCAAATACGGTTAATCATTACCATGGGAAACTGATCCCACAAAATAGAGGGATCATCTATTGGTCAAAGGCAACTTTGACTGAAGTTTCCAAAAGATTGTCACACAATTCACTTGAGTTACTGGTAGACCACCCTTGGTACCCAGGCTATTCATAATATCATATATATTATGAATACCTTGGGTACCTAGGATGATTGATTGATTGGGTTTAATGTCATTTTGAACTGTAGTTCAGTCATATCACTGCAGTCAGTTTACCTACTGTGTGTTTCCAGGCATTCGCACACCCGTACTACAGACAACTGGCTACCTTCCCATAAAGACTATTTAGCCAATTGGTGGAAGACGAATGATGCTAGTCGCATTGACTCGTGCCAATCATAGGAAAAATTGAATGACCGTGCCGGGATTCAAACTCACAACCAACCCCTATGAGTTATTGACTACAGAGGATGATATATAGACAACATGAAAACCTACATGTCCTTTCTTCTTTGATATGGGTTTATAACTGATTCTTGAATAGTCAAAGATTTAACTTTGTGTAAACAATAACTGTAGAATATTCAATAATATACAATTTGTACCTATTTCAACTCCAATCAGACTCAGTCAGAATTTGAAGAATCTGGTGATTCTGAAGAAAAAGATGGTGGCATGCTCTCAAAATAAGGATGATTAGGAAGTGAACATGAGTTGTCATCACAATTACATAAATTTGAACAAAAATCACAGCACAAATGTTTACATATTGATGCTGGCTTAGCATTGTAAGCATTGAGAATCTTCTACACAAGTCTGTATTTAACAGGTAGTTTTTCATGTCCATACCAATATTTTTACATTGTTTAGCATTATAAACTAGCAATCCAGTTGCAAAAGATCCATCTCTACCGGCTCTTCCATATTGTTGTACAAAACTGTCCATGTCTATTGGAGGTCCATAATTAATGACATGTTTCACCCCTTTGAAATTGACTCCCATACCTGCAGCACTGGTCGCAACAAGAATTCTTATTGACCCATTAATAAGGCTCATATTTTGTTTAACATTTTCTTTCACTTGGTCTGATGTGTTTGAATGGAACATTTCTATGTAGTTGATATCGATACCTAGTTGAAGTCTGAACATAGTGAATATTTCACTGCAGGACTTAATAGACTGACAAAATATAATATACCGTTCACAAGTATCCTTTTCAGTTTTAACTTTTTGAATCAAAAAATAAAATATTTCAGACAGAGGAATTGTACTTTTCACTTTAGTTAAAAATAATTTAATGTTCTCGCGGTCAGGGTTATCTATAAATTCAAAGCAGTCTTTCATGCAAAACATAGCCTGAAGCTTCCTTCTAGCTGCTTTATTGGCTGTGGCTGTTATCAATAAAACTGGACAGTCAATCAAGGACCTTATTTCACCAAGCTTTCTATACCATGGTCGAAATGGACTGTCTGCCTTTTCTGACTCGCCCCTGCAAAATACAACATAAATCTGCCTTTGAGTTGAAGTTCAAGTCTTTAAACCTTTCCCCTCATATAGATGTTTTCTGACATGTTTGCGGCAGACATTTTTTGAAAACATTCTGAAAAAAGTAGAAGTTGATCATAATTAGCAGTTTCTCCTTTTGCCACAATATTTCCATCTTTATTTAATAAATGGGATTCATACACAGACAGTTTCCATATTATCACCTAAATGTTATCAAAGTCTTCTGCTGCAGATTTGTTGTGTGGTGAAAAGGGTTAATAATATGAAAACACCACAAAAATAAAGTGAAGTTTTTAGTCATCATAATATATCTGTTTTTTGTTTTATCAGGTTTTACGCTTTTTTCAACATTATTACAGTTATATCACGGCCACAGTTCACTTATTCATGATCAAACCAGTACTTGGCTAGAAAATGTGCCCTGACCAACGGCACTCCACCGTGACGCGACTGGAGATCGACCCTGCGATGCCCGGTTTTACATCCCTGACGCAAACTACACGACTGCGGCAAATTTCCATAATATCTGTAAAGCAGTCCATTTAATACATACTATAGGGATTAATGATCTGATCAGAGTAATCTTGTTACCATCATAATATAAATAAACCATTGTATTTTACTATTATGTATTAGTACTAGATATATAAGTTGTGCATCCAGGGCTTAAAAGTCAGTATATAAATGTGGTTCAAGCCAAAATTAATATTTTTTTCTGTTCAACTTACCAGTGCAGAACTATGTGTGCTTCATCAATCACTAACAGCCGGAATGAGTTTGTGCTCCTCAACATATCATTCCATTTACTGACACCTGAAAATTTAGTATAAGATACAAAAATATAACATGGTAATTTATTTAATTTTTTTACATAATTTTGTTAAGAATAATGCATCATTAAGTGTTTAGGAGAAACTTGTTTAACCCTTTCACTGATTTAGACGCTTTTTGACGCCACTAAAGAAGACGACTTTTAGAAAACAGTGTGGCAAATGGAGAAATTGCTCATTGTTGCAATTTTTATACCCCCGATAAACGAAGTTTAGAGGGGGTATATTGGAGTCACCCTGTGGTTGGTCGGTCGGTCGGTCGGTCGGTCGGTTGGTCCGTTGCGATTTTCCTTGTCCGGAGCATAACTTTAAAACTAATTGTTGGAATTTAATAAAACTTCATAGGATGATACAACACATTGAGAGGAAGTGCGGTGTACAGGAACCATAACTCTATTTTACCTAAATACAGAGTTATTGCCCTTTGTTACTTTTTCTTGTCCGGAGAATTACTTAATAACTAACAGATGGAATCTAATATAACTACATACAATGGTAGAGCATAATCAGCGGAAGTGCAGTATACAAGAACCATAACTCTAATTTACATAATTACAGAGTTATTGCCCTTTGTTACTTTTTCTTATTCGTAGAGTCTTGTCCGGAGCATAACTTTAAAACAAATTGTTGAAATTTAATAAAACTTCATAGGATGATACAACACATTGATACGAAGTGTGGTGTACAGGAACCATAACTCTATTTTATCTAAATACAGAGTTATTGCCCTTTGTTACTTTTTCTTGTCCGGAAAATTACTTAATAACTAACAGATGGAATCTAATAAAACTACATACAATGGTAGAGCATAATGTGAGGAAGTGCAGTGTACAAGAACCATAACTCTAATTTACATAATTACAGAGTTATTGCCCTTTGTTACTTTTTCTTGTTCGTAGAGTCTTGTCCGGAGCATAACTTTATAACTAATTGTTGGAATTTAATAAAACATCATAGGATGATACAACACATTGAGAGGAAGTGCGGTGTACAGGAACCATAACTCTATTTTACCTAAATACAGAGTTATTGCCCTTTGTTACTTTTTCTTGTCCGGAAAATTACTGAATAACTAACAGATGGAATCTAATAAAACTACATACAATGGTAGAGCATAATCAGAGGAAGTGCAGTGTACAAGAACCATAACTCTACTTTGCATAATTACAGAGTTATTGCCTTTTGTTACTTTTTCTTGTTCGTTGAGTCTTGTCCGGAGCATAACTTTAAAACTAATTGTTGGAATTTAATAAAACTTCATAGGATGATACAACACATTGAGAGGAAGTGCGGTGTACAAGAACCATAACTCTATTTTATCTAAATACAGAGTTATTGTCCTTTGTTACTTTTTCTTGTCCGGAGAATTACTTAATAACTAACAGATGGAATCTAATAAGACTGCATACAATGGTAGAGCATAATCAGAGGAAGTGCAGTGTACACGAACCATAACTCTAATTTACATAATTACAGAGTTATTGCCCTTTGTTACTTTTTCTTGTTCGTAGAGTCTTGTCCGGAGCATAACTTTATAACTAATTGTTGGAATTTAATAAAACTTCATAGGATGATACAACACATTGAGAGGAAGTGCGGTGTACAGGAACCATAACTCTATTTTACCTAAATACAGAGTTATTGCCCTTTGTTACTTTTTCTTGTCCGGAGAATTACTTAATTACTAACAGATGGAATCTAATAAGACTGCATACAATGGTAGAGCATAATGAGAGGAAGTGCAGTGTACACGAACCATAACTCTAATTTACATAATTACAGAGTTATTGCCCTTTGTTAATTTTTCTTGTTCGTAGAGTCTTGTCAGGAGCATAACTTAAAAACTAATTGTTGGAATTTAATAAAACTTCATAGGATGATACAACACATTGAGAGGAAGTGCGGTGTACAGGAACAATGACTCTATTTTACCTAAATACAGAGTTATTGCCCTTTGTTACTTTTTCTTGTCCGGAAAATTACCTAATAACTAACAGATGGAATCTAATAAACCTACATACAATGGTAGAGCATAATCAGAGGAGTGCAGTGTACAAGAACCATAACTCTACTTTACATAATTACAGAGTTATTGCCCTTTGTTACTTTTTCTTGTTCGTAGTCTTGTCCGGAGCATAACTTTAAAACTAATTGTTGGAATTTAATAAAACTTCATAGGATGATACAACACATTGAGAGGAAGTGCGGTGTACAAGAACCATAACTCTATTTTACCTAAATACAGAGTTATTGCCCTTTGTTACTTTTTCTTGTCCAGAGAATTACTTAATAACTAACCGGTGGAATCTAATAAAACTGCATACAATGGTAGAGCATAATGAGAGGAAGTGCAGTGTACAAGAACCATAACTCTTATTTACATAATTACAGAGTTATTGCCCTTTGTTACTTTTTCTTGTCCGGAGAATTATTTAATAACTAACAGATGGAATCTAATAAAACTACATACAACGGTAGAGCATAATCAGAGGAAGTGCAGTGTACAAGAACCATAACTCTAATTTACATAATTACAGAGTTATTGCCCATTGTTATCCAAAAATGAACAAAACAAGAATAACCCGATCCATAACATTGTCCTTTTAAGGTGGGGTTTCTAAATATTTCACAACCTTTCCTATCAGGGCGGCGTTCGGGGGTATTAATCACATTCAGTGATAGTTCTAGTTCCTTTTGCCACAATATATAATACTTTCATTTTCATAGGTTTTTTAGCTCACCTGAGCTTTGCTCAAGGTGAGTTATTGTGATCGCCTTTTGTCCGGCGTCCGGCGTCCGTCGTGCGTCGTGCGTCAACTTCTTCTCCTCAGTAACCAGTGGGTCAATTGGGATGAAACTTCACAGAAAGCATCCTCTCAATGACCTCACCAGATTTCCTTCAAATTTTTGGGATCCATGCATAATTCTGGTTTCCATGGCAACGAAATGAAGAAAACTTGAAAATTCTTCTTCTCCCAAACTGGTTGGCAGATTTGCAAATAATTTTGTAGAAATGTTCCTTGGATGATCCTCTGTCAGATTCCTTCAAGCCATGTTGATTTGTCGAAAAACATGGCCGCCAGGGGGGGCGGGGCTATTTTGCCTTATATAGCTATAGTGAAAACTTAAAAAATCTTCTTCTCCCAAACTGGTTGGCAGATTTTCAAATAATTTTGTAGAAATGCTCATTGGATGACCCTCTATCAGATTCCTTCAAGCCATGTTGATTGGTCAAAATTGGTCTATTTTGCCTTATATGGCTATTGTGAAAACTTAAAAAAATCTTCTTCTCCAAAAGTGTCAGGCCGATTTTCAAATAATTTTGTAGGAATGTTCCTAGGGTGACCCTCTATCAGATTCCTTCAAGCCAAGTTGATTGGTCGGAAACTATGGCCGCCAGGGGGGCGGGCTTATATAGCTAAAGTGAAAAAAAAAAAATCAGGTGAGCGATTCCAGGGCCATCATGGCCCTCTTGTTATATATTAGCCAAGATGGGAAGTGTTTAAATTTCGAAATAATTTAATATGTTTCCCTGTATTAAATGGCACAGCTCTCAATTGTTTATAATATGCCACTTAAATAAATTATGACCCAGTGGCTGGAAAAATCCTGGCAATCATTGTTGATCCATTTGGCTACTTATTTTTTGCTGGGACAAATAAAATTGACACAATCAGCTACTTATGTGTTAACCCTTTGAAACCTGCTCAGTGCTGTGATAGTCCCACTATTCCCCGACTACTTTCAAAAAAATAAATCCCTGATTGTCTAATCTAAATTCAACGTGTCTCCTAACAGGACTAGCACCCTTTTCATAGCAAACATTAGATTTCAATTTTAATTTTTATGGATATTTCCTCAAGAAACCTTTAGAATAATTAAAAGTGAATAATAAAAACAAACCTAGAATATTTTCAGGTGATGTGTAAACGAATTGAAAGTCCCCATTCAAAACCGCTTCCTCATTATCACGATCTTGTCCAATGTAAGTAGCACTGAATCCAGCAGCAGATAAATACTCGCACTGTTCTTTCATAATACTAATGAGCGGACACACGACAAGCACTTGACACTTTTCACCGTGTAAATCTGTCCAACATGGCTGAAAAGCCTGGTAACAAATACTTTTTCCCCCACCAGTCTTAGTACATAGAAATACATCCTCTCCTTTCAATAAATGCATTAATGCCTGCTCTTGAAAAGGTTTAAGTTCTGTAATACCAAATTTAAGCAGATTTTCTTCGCTTACATGCACGGAGGTCGCCATTTTGAAGTCCCGCCGAACATGATTTGAAAGTCGAGATTTCATTGGACCGCTGATAACAGCGAATTCATCCGTAACTCCAGGCAATTTCCGTATCCCCTGAGGTTTGTGTTATGCGACCAATCAAACGGCTGGATTTCACCTCATAAATTATTCATGAGTATGAGATTTTTACAGCCAATTTGCCCAGGGTATCATATATGAATAGCCTGGGTACCGAGGATGACCAAACTTATACAGTAGTTAGATATCCATGAGAGCTCGGTTCCTCTCGAAAACCAGCCAGATCCGCCCATGCATGACTGGATTATGGCCCTTGAAATGTCAAAATTGCTATAATAGAGCTTGTTAACACGATATTCTTAATTTTTTATTTTATTTTTTATTGTATCTCAACCAAACTTATACAGTAGTTAGATATCCATAAGAGCTTGATTCCTTTCGAAAACAAAATTGCTATAATAGGGCTTGTTAACATGATACAGTCCTTATTTTTTATTGTATCTCAATCAAACTTATACAGTAGTTAGATATCCATGAGAGTTTGGTTCATTTCTAAAAAACGGCAAGATCTACCCATGCATGGCTGGATTATGGCCCTTGAAATTGTCAAATTTGCTATAATACAGCTTGTGAACACAATAGAGCTTCCATTTACTATCTGATCTTCACCAAACTTAGATGGTATTATGGGCCTCTTGTTTATTTAATCTTAGGCACTTTCTGATGCCCTTGCAGCAGACAACTTTTGAAAACAGTGTGGCAAAAGGAGAAATTGCTCATAATGAGCAATTTCTCCTTTTGCAAAATTGTTTTCAACTCTATTTAATATTTGAACTCTTATTTATAGAGATTTTTCATGTTTTCAGCAATATATTTTCAAAGTTGTCTGCTGCAGATTTGTTGTATGTTGGAAAGGGTTATACTTATAATGCTCAATATCGTTTCCCTGTGAACTGTTTTGCGTTGATAAATCCAAAGCACAGGTCATGCTCATCACAGCATTTTTATGCCCCCCCGGAATCTCCGATTCGGGGGGCATATAGTTTTTGGCCTGTCTGTTGGTCTGCACGTCTGTCTGTTGGTCTGCACGTCTGTCTGTCTGTCTGTCTGTCTGTCTGTCTGTCTGCACAAAAAAAACTTTAACCTTGAACACTACTTTTGAACCTTAACAGGTACGGCTACCATATTTCACATGTGTATTCCTTGTGACATGACCTTTCTGTCAGTACCAAAATGTTTGACCTTGCGACCTTGACCTTTGACCTAGATGTAGTTTTTGGCCTGTCTGCACGAAAAAAACTTTAACCTTGACCACTACTTTTGAACCATAACAGGTACAGCTACCATATTTCACATGTGTATTCCTTGTGACATTACCTTTCTGTCAGTACCAAAATGTTTGACCTTGCGACCTTGACCTTTGACCTAGATGTTGCCATTCTCGAAAAAAACTTTAACCTTGGCCATTTCTTTTGAACCATAACAGGTACGGCTACCATATTTCACATGTGTATTCCTTGTGACATGACCTTTCTGTCAGTACCAACATTTTTGACCTTGCGACCTTGACCTTTGACCTAGATGTAGTTTTTGGCCTGTCTGCACGAAAAAAACTTTAACCTTGACCACTTCTTTTGAACCATAACAGGTACGGCTACCATATTTCACATGTGTATTCCTTGTGACATTACCTTTCTGTCAGTACCAAAATGTTTGACCTTGCGACCTTGACCTTTGACCTAGATGTTGCCATTCTCGAAAAAAACTTTAACCTTGGCCATTACTTTTGAACCATAACAGGTACGGCTACCATATTTCACATGTGTATTCCTTGTGACATGACCTTTCTGTCAGTACCAACATTTTTGACCTTGCGACCTTGACCACCTTTGACCTAGATGTTGCCATTCTCGAAAAAAAAATTAACCTTGGCCATTACTTTTGAACCATAACAGGTACGGCTACCATATTTCACATGTGTATTCCTTGTGACATGACCTTTCTGTCAGTACCAACATTTTTGACCTTGCGACCTTGACCTTTGACCTAGATGTTGCCATTCTTGAAAAAAAAATTAACCTTGGCCATTACTTTTGAACCATAACAGATACGGCTACCATATTTCACATGTGTATTCCTTGTGACATGACCTTTCTGTCAGTATCAACATTTTTGACCTTGCGACCTTGACCTTTGACCTAGATGTTGCCATTCTCAATTTTTTTTTTAACCTTCCCCACGTCTTTTGAACCATAACAGGTAAGGCTACCATATTTCACATGTGTATACCTTGTGACATGACCTTTCTGTCAGTACCAAAATTTTTCACCTTGCGACCTTGACCTTTGACCTAGATGTTGCCATTCTCGAAAAAAACTTTAACCTTGACCACTACTTTTGAACCATAACAGGTACGGCTACCATATTTCACATGTGTATTCCTTGTGACATGACCTTTCTGTCAGTACCAACCATTGGGGGGCATCAGTGTTTCACAAACACATCTTGTTTTTTTTTATCTTTGGTACAAGAGGTGAACGCTACCACTGCTACACTGTCTTCTACTTGAAATGAATTTAACCTTGTTATTAGAATGGCATTGTTCATTAAAACAATTTGGGCAAATGAATGCCAAACAAACCATTAGATTACAGAAAAGTACCATTTAAAAATGTATAGGTCACAATACACTAAATAAATTCCTTCTTTGTTTCCATGTAAATCGACCAACTTCGGTCAGCAATTGTCACACTTTCTAAGCATATTTCCCTTAAAGAACACCATATATATCATTGGAAAGAGTTGCCTCTTAGCTTTAAAACAATCCAAAGAAAATGTGGGGTCATGCATTATGCAAGAAAGAACTCACCTAGCGAAAATGGTTACCGTCATTTTCGACAATAAAGGTCCTAGACAAGCCGGTGTTTAGCATTCTCTACTTTCACTTTCAGACAAGGTCAAAAAAATAAAAGTGATCAAATCAATCATTTCCAGTGCATCCTATACACATTCACAATGCATTTAAACTCATCGTCATATATTCAATACATACTGGTGATGGTATACACTCATTTCTACACAAACAAAGGTTTATTTTGGGACTTCTGTAGTGTAGATCAAAGGGTCCGCGGATGTATTTAGCGTAATTTGACCTTCAAGACAAAAAATATGTTTTTAATAATAGGTATTTCCTAATTATTTACAAAGTATGATATAAAACAAAATCACAAAAGCAAATATTAGGTCAAATAAGTTGTTATTATCAAAGAAAATTAGATTTTTGTATACCACCCAAATTTAGGTTTTTCGGCCAAGATTCATGCTTTCGCTCAATACATAGAACTTCGCAAAGGAAAAGTAAGAAAAAACATCACAAATTAAGATTTTTCTGTCTCAAATGTTCATAGAAATGATCAAACTTTATATTTATGCACCATTCACAGACATTTTAGGCAAGCAGTATCATCATTTTTAACTAGATTGACTACATCCAAACATTTTTGCAGATGACAAAAAATTGACCTGTCATTTTTGTGAATTTTTAAGCTTCTTTAGACACTGTTTTTTACCTCAGAGGTCTGGTTTTTGTGTAAATCTACAGAGAATGATATCAAATGAAAGCAAATTAGCAAATATTAGGACAATAAGGCAATTATTTTCAAAGAAATTTCAAATTTCCTATTCAACCCAAACCTAGGTTTCGCGAATTGAGTCCGGCAAGTTTTATGCGCTCTCACATCATCCCGGTCTCAAAGACAAAAAAAGCAGAAAAACATAACATTTTTAGGATTTACTGTGTCACATGTTTAAGGACATGGCTAAACTTCATGTTTATGCCTCTTTTATGCAGCTAACCAATCAAAGAACACTTTTTATAGCTTGAGAAACATCATTGTGTATGGCAAATGCTCAAAAAGGCTATAACCTAATGGCTGGATACCCCCAATGGACCTAAATTACACTCCAGGCACCCAATGTTATCATTTATCAAGCAATTTGACTGAATACCACCCAATAAAGTACCCTAGAATACTTTAATATGTGCAGCTGACACAAATTTGACTTTTTATATATTCCACCCAGAACCTCTTTAGGTCACAATACACTAAATAAATTCCTTCTTTGTTTCCATGTAAATCGACCAACTTCAGTCATCAATTGTCACTTTCAGACAAGGTCAAAAAAATAAAAGTGATCAAATCAATCATTTCCAGTGCATCCTATACACATTCACAATGCATTTAAACTCATTGTCATATATTCAATACATACTGGTGATGGTATACACTCATTTCTACACAAACAAAGGTTTATTTAGGGACTTCTGTAGTGTAGATCAAAGGGTCCGCGGATAGCGTAATTTGACCTATACATCTCAAACATATACTAAGATCATGAGCTTTTACTCAAACCTATGGAAATCAGAGGTGGAAAAAGTGCCAAAACTCCGGAGTTATATATTATTTAAAATGGACTTTTCATGCGAATCATATTTACAATTAAATTTAAAGAAAATTGAACGCGCTTTGCTAGCCCAGTTAAGATGTGGAATTTTACCTATACGCATAGAGACAGGCCGTTACCATGGAGAACCATTGAACACTAGACTGTGCAAATTGTGTAACTGCCAGGAAATAGAAAGTGAAGAGCATTTTATATTGAGGTGTACATTATATGAGAGAATAAGCGACAATATTTACAGTGATATATTTATTAACCAATTCCTATTAATGTCTCACCAAGAGCAATTTATTGAGCTTATCCAAAAGTATCCTAGGAAGACAGCCAAATTTATAGTTAATGCGTATATGCTAAGACGGAGTATATTGTTTAACTAAATGAGAATGTTATCACAAGTAAATATCTTTCGATGCTACACACAGACAACCTTTGAAATCATTTTGGTGAATGGATAATCTATATCCACTTTTCCCTACAATTATTTCTAAGGATTTGATTATATGAAACAGAATTATTACTTCTACATTTGTTTATACGACCGAATAAAATGACTAATTGCACGTCCGATCACACTTTTTTGTATATATATATCTTGTATATTTGTATGATATTATGAAATATACAATGTATATGTTTTGGTGACTTATGCATATGACGACTTTGAACATATTTTGTTAAAAGATAGAAAATCTCTATAATTGAATGGATAACCTATGACTAAAAGTGGAAAACATTGTGGCAAAAGGAGAAGTTGCTCGTTTTGAGCATTTTCTTCTTTTGTCACTATGTTTTCAAAAAGCTGTCTGCTGCAGATGCATCAGAAAGCATCTGTATGAGGGATAGGATTAATGTTATTGTGCCATGATTACCATCATAACAGTTGAATAGCGATGTAGAACATGTTATAAGGTCGCCAACAAATAGAAAATTTGCTAGATAGTAAAGTTATATCACAGATCAATGTAATCTTTTGAAATGATAATGCTGTGAAGTTACACAGAAATCATTTCGGGACTTGCGATGTATACATACAGTTTTGAGGAGTGAAATCAGTGTGAAATTAATGCAAACTTGCAAGAGAGCCAATTCTGAGGAACAGATCAAGTGTCTTTTACACAAAAACAATATATATTTATTACACACCATAATTTATTGGTCTGTAAGATCTTGGCCACTGCAGAAAATGATGAAAAATATGTGTAAACATACCTGTTACCAGGGACGTAGATAACTACGTCTCTGCTGTAACTGAGAGATTTATGCATCATTTTAAAAAAATCTTTTTTATTTCAAACGGAGACAGTAAGAATGACTTGAGTACTATGGCCCAACCTGTGGTACTAATGATATTCATAATCTCACAGAATTTTTACTTGTCCACCAATTATTCAAATACCTGTCAAGTGTGCAAGAAAATTATGGTACTTTGATTAAGTCAGGTTTATTTAACCCTTTCCCTCATATAGATGCTTTCTGACGCCTCTGCAGCAGACAGCTTTTTGAAAACTTAGTGACAAAAGAAGAAATTGCTCAAAACAAGCAATTTCTCCTTTTGCCACAATGTTTTCTACTTTTAGTCATATCCATTCAATTATAGAGATTTTCTACTTTTTGACAAAATACGTTTAAAGTTGTCTGCTGCAGAATTGTTGTGTGAGGGAAAGGGTTAATAGTGCTTTTACTTTTGGATCACCCCTTGATACTCGTAGTTGTTCATTAGGATTTTTGTTTTTGCATAAATCCATTAAGATAAATTAAGCTATTTTTAGCTCCACTGGCTGAAAGCCAGTCGAGCTTATGTCATGGCGAATTGTCCGCCGTGCGTGCGTTAACTTTTTCCTTTAAACGACTTCTTCTCCCTAACCACTTGGCCAATTTGGTTGAAACTTCATAGGAAGCATCCTCTCAATGTCTTCTCTTAAATTCCTTCAAATTTGTTTGATCCATCTATAATTCTGGTTTCCATGGCAACCAAAAGAAAAAAATAGAGAAAACTTAAAAAATCTTCTTCTCCAAAAGCATTCAGCCGATTTTCAAATAATTTTGTAGAAATGTTCCTTGGGTGACCCTTTATTAGATTCCTTCAAGAAATGTTGATTGGTTGAAAAACATGGCCGCCAGGGGGCGGGGCTATTTTGCCTTATATAGCTATAGTGAAAACTTAAAAAATCTTCTTCTCTGAAAGTGTTCAGGTGATTTTTAAATAATATTGTAGAAATGTTCCTTGGGTGACCCTTTATTAGATTCCTTCAAGAAATGTTGATTGGTTGTAAAACATGGCCACCAGGGGACGGGGCTATTTTGCCTTATATAGCTATAGTGAAAACTTAAAAAATCTTCATCTCCGAAAGTGTTCAGCCGATTATCAAATAATTTTGTAGAAATGTTCATTGGGTGACCCTCTATCAGATTCCTTCAAGCCATGTTGATTGGTCAAAAAACATGGCTGCCAGAGGGCGGGGCTATTTTGCCTTATATAGCTATAGTGAAAACTTAAAAAATCTTCTTCTCCGAAAGTGTCTGGATGATTTTCAAATAATTTTGTAGAAATGTTCCTTGGGTGACCCTCTATCAGATTCCTTCAAGCCATGTTGATTGGTTGAAAAACATGGCCCCCAGAGGGTGGGGCTATTTTACCTTATATGACCATAGTGAAAACTTAAAAAAAAAATCTTCTCCGAAAGTGTTGAGCAGATTTTCAAATAAATTTGTAGAAATGTTCCTTATATGCCTTATATGGCTAAAGAGAAAACTTAATAAATCTTCTCCTCCGAAAGTGTCTGGCTGATATTCAAATAATTTTGTTGAAATGTTCCTAGGTTTGACCCTCTATCAGATTTCTATCAGATTCCTTCAAGCCATGTTGATTGGTTGAAAATTATGGCCGCCAGGGGGTGGGGCTGTTTTGCTTTATATGGCTATAGTGAAAACTTAAAATATCCTCTCTTCCGAAAGTGTCCGGCCGATTTTCAAATAATTTTGCAGAAACATTCCTTGGGTGACACTCTACAAGATTCCTTTAAGCCATGGTGGTTGGTAAAAAATATGACTGTTTGGAGATTTGATTTTTTCCTTATGGCCATGGAGCGATACTGGCCCTCTTGGGCCTCTTGTTTTTCTTTCATTTTAAGGAATCTGACGAAAACCTAGATTTTATAGGAGCCATGATGCATTTGAGATCTGAATTGTTGAAAGACGAGGCTTCAGAATTTCTAAGCTGTTTATCCAGGTAATATCTGATCAAGTCCTTGTGATAACACGTTTTATTAGGTCATTATAAGGGTTAAAAGTACATATTAAAATCTGTTTCTAGTCTTTGAATTGTTGGCTATTAACACTGTCCCACATGCAGTTTCATGTTATAGAACTGCAGCAGAAGACTTGTGGCAAAAAGAGAAATTGTTCATGGTGAGCAAAATGTCTTTTTGCCCCAATGTTTTCAACTCTAATTATTATCATTCTATCATTTATAGAGATGTTTTAATATCTTTTCCTTATGTTTTCAATGTCATCTGCTGCAGATTTGTTGTACCTGGTAAAGGATTAAATGGTTGGCTATTAGAAGCAACCGACATTCTTGAATAATATGAGCAAAGGAGGAATCTTGATTTTTTTTTTCTTCACTTTATTTATTCTCCTTTGTTTTACAGATATACTTCTATCTGATCTTGAATTTAATTTTTACCTCTGTATTATTTTCAATGAACTCTTTTCAACCTTTTCAACATGTAGCCCTATTTCATAGGCAATTTCACCTATATTCTCTATGCTTATTGCTATATTTTAAAATCATACTTTCTTTTTGAGAAATTTAAAGCTGTTTTATGGTGCTTCAGTGTCACAAATAACGAATGAATTAACGAAATGTTTATTATAGTGACATAATTATGTTATTTACAAATATAAATAATTTCAAAAATAAACTTCTACACCACCCGACCACATTGAGCGTACACCCTATATACATATTTACAAACGACTTTGCACATTTACTTACACCTGCTCTCGGCTATCATACAGAATTTGTTATACAAACATACATGATACAAAATAATTTGCATTCAAGAAATATCATATAATCATAACTTATAAATTTATAAACAGTCTGTGCATTGATTTAAATAAATACAATTATGAATAGAGTTTAATGATATTAATAGGCCATTAATTTTAAACAAACAGAAAATTGTTTTGTTTTTTAACAGTATTATTACAGCATCGTTATCATTAAATGAATCAAAGTTTGGACATCTATTGCTGATTTTTTTTTTTTTTTTTTTTTAGTTTTTTCTTCTTCTTATAACTTCATATTAAAATGTATTTCGTCTACCAAATATATATCATGATGTAGGTGCTGATGTCATTTTATGCTTTCCAGGAGATAACTATCTTCTATGCAATAAGAAGTTCCTCAATCTCGTATTTCTTCGTATGATGTAATATTAAACTGTTAAAACTTCTCTGAGGCAACCACAAAAGGGAACATATAAATCTGACCTTTGAATCCAGTTGTAAATTGTGTAAATGTGCAATAGACAACATTGTAACCCTTTGTCCATACAACAAGTCTACATTAGACAGTTAGACACCATTAAAAACACCTGGACAATATTGTAAAACAGAGCCATTTGTATCCCCTCGGCTAACGAAGTTTGCGAGGGGATATAGTAACGGGGCTGTCCGTTTGTTTATCAGCGCGTCCGTCCGTAACAATCTTGTGACCACTCTACACTGAACATCCTTCGACCGATCTTAGCCTTGGTATACAGTTAGTATATGGCAAGGTCTAGAAGCCTATTTATTTTCAAGGTTAAAGGTCAAGGTCAAAATTGGACTTTGACTATTTTCCCATATCAACAACCTTGTGACCACTCTACACTAATCATCCTTTGACCGCTCTTAACCAAACTTGGTATACAGTTAGTATATGGCAAGGTCTAGAAGCCTGTTTATTTTCAAGGTCATACGTTAAAGGTCAAGGTCAAAATTGGACTTACCTTGTGACCACTCTACACTGAACATCCTTTGACCGATATTAACCAAACTTGGTATACAGTTAGTTAGTATATGGCTAGGTCTAGAAGCCTATTTATTATAAAGGTTAAAGGTCAAGGTCAAAATTGGACTTTGAATACCGAGGGGATGCATCCGCTTTGCGGTGCCTTTGTTACTTTTGCAACAATGTTTTACAAAAGTCATCTGCTGTAGTTACATCAAAATATGTTTCGTGAAAAAGTGTTAAAACAGGTGACCTGTATCACAGGATTGACTATGATATATAATTTTCTTCAGATGTCGTCTCCCCAGCGGTAAGGTAGTTTGGTTGTGCCGCAAACATCAGAATTTGTCGCATGTGGCTAAATTGAGAACAGAGTCAAGTGGGGGCACCCACAATGTTCAGAAGGTGCTATTTAGTGAAGATAAGCTACTTATGGAAAACATGGAGAAATTAGACTTATATAAAGACCTGAAGAAATTTAAATCAAGCCAGGTAACAAATAACTACATGTTTATCTCTGAGAAAATGGATTTTTTTTAATTGATGTTTAACACTTTGTTTATGATGTATAGGCCGAGTCCTGGTAGCGACGCAGGCTGTCAATCCAGGGATTGTGAGTTTGAATCCCAGCTCGGCCACCATTCTTTCCGACGTTTGACGAAAGTCACTGTGACAAGCATCATTCACTAATGGGCTTACAGTCTGTGTGGAAAAGCAGCCAGTTGCTTGAAAAGTATGTCGTGTGGAGTACTGGTGTGAGAAAGCTAGGAAACACATGAGTAGGTGAACTGGCCGCTGAAATATGACTGAAAAAAATGTTGAAAATGGCGTTAAGCCCCAATCAATCAATTATGATGTATAGAATGCTATGCAGACGAGAATTAAATAAATTATAGTCTGTGAGATATGTAAAAGAAAGTCTGAGATAAAAAATGTGTTATCTCAAAAAATGGAAAAGCTACTTTGATATGGATTTGAAAACAATGAGATTGGAGAGATACCAAGTGTAATTTTGCTAAGACTTCCTCCTTTTTAGCTCGACTATTCGAAGAATATGAGAGCTATACTACTCACCCTGGCGTCGGCGTCCTCGTCACACCTTGGTTAAGGTTTTGCATGCAAGTACTTAAATACTACATGTATTGAATTGAAACTTTCTACAACCCTACCCAAACTATCACACCTATGTAGAGTATCAAGTTAGATAATTCTATCCTGCAGTTTATGCAAGTTATGGCCCTTTTTTACTTAGAAATTCTGGTTAAAGTTTTGCATGCAACTAAAATTAAGAGTCCATATCTCAGTATTTACTTGATGCATTGCATTGAAACTTTATACAACCTTACCCAACTATCACACCTGTGTAGATTATCAAGTTAGATAACTCTATCCTGCATTTTATGCAAGTTATGGCCCTTTTTATGCCCCTGGAATCACCGATTTGGTGGGCATCTAGTTTTTGGTCTGTCTGTCGAAAAAACCTTTAACCTTGACCACTTCTTTTGAACCATAACAGGTACGGCTACCATATTTCACATGTGTATTCCTTGTGACATGACCTTTCTGTCAGTACCAAAATTTTTGACCTTGCGACCTTGACCTTTGACCTAGATGTTGCCATTCATCAGTGTTTCACAAACACATCTTGTTTTACTTAGAAATTCTGGTTAAAGTTTTGCATGCAACTAAATTAAGAGTCCATATCTCAGTATTTAATTGATGCATTGCATTGAAACTTTCTACAACCCTATCCAACTATTACACCTATGTAGATTATCAAGTTAGATAACTCTATCCTGCATTTTATGCAAGTTATGGCCCTTTTTTTACTTAGAAATTCTGGTCAAAGTTTTGCGTGCAACTAAATTAAGTCCATATCTCAGTATTAACTTGATGCATTGCATTGAAACTTTATACAACCTTACCTAACTATTACACCTATGTTGATTATTAAGTTAGATAACTCTATCCTGCATTTTATGCAAGTTATGGCCCTTTTTTTACTTAGAAATTCTGGTTAAAGTTTTGCGTGCAACTAAATTAAATGTCTATATCTCAGTATTTACTTGATGCATTGCAATGAAACTTTGTACAACCCTACCCAACTATCACACTTATGTAGGTTTTTTAAGTAAGATAACTCTATTCTGCATTTTATGCAAGTTATGGACCTTTTTTCACTTAGAAATTCTGGTTAAAGTTTTGCATGCAACTACATTAAGAGACCATCTCTTAGCAACTACTTGATGCATTGCATTGAACCTTTATACAACCCTTCCCAACCATCACACCTATGTTAACAATCAAGTATGATAACTCTATCTAGTATATTTTGCAATTTATGGCCCTTTTTAGCTCGCCTATTCGAAGAAATAGGGGAGCTTATGTAATCACGTTGGCGTCCACGTACGCGTTGCCAGCTTGGTCAAACCTTTGCGTGCAAGTTCTTTTCTCAGACAATGTGTATGCTGTTGCTTTGAAATTTCACACACTTATTCAGGGTCATTAGGTGACCTTGTATGTCAAGTCCCATAACTCTGGAATGGATTTTTACCGAATTGTGCCCCTTTTTGGACTTAGAATTTTGGTCAAACCTTTGCGTGCAAGGCCTTTTCTCAGACACTGTGTGTGTTGTTGCTTTGAAACTTCGCACACTTATTCAGGGTCATTAGATGACCTTGTATGTCAAGTCCCATAACTCTGGAATGGATTTTGACTGAATTGTGCCCGTTTTTTTACTAAGAATTTTGGTCAAACCTTTGCGTGCAAGGCCTTTTCTCAGACACTGTGTATGCTGTTGCTTATCATATGTAAATAAATTTACAGATTTAAAAGGCCCAAAAGGGCCTGTATGAACTTGGTTAACATTTGCATGCAAGTATTGAAAAGGTGTTATATCTTGCAATAGGTGATACTGTGTGACTTTACCTAATGCTATAACTGTTCTGAAGTAGGCCCTTATAGACGATGTCCCTGATAGGCGAGCTATATTGTCCTACGACAACTCTTGTTTTAACTAGAAATTTGGTTAAAGTTTTGCATGCAACTACATTTTGCCTGATATGGCTATAGTGAAAACTTAAAAAATCTTCTCCGACGAAAGTGTTTGGCCGATTTTCAAATAATTTTGTAGAAATGTTCCTTTGATGACCCTCTATCAGATTCCTTCAAGCTAAGTTGATTGGTCGAAAAACATGGCCACCAGAGGGGCGGGGCTATTTTGCATTATATGGCATATAGTGAAAACTTAAAAAATCTTCTTCTCCGAAAGTGTCAGGCCGATTTTCAAATTTTCAAATAATTTTGTAGAAATGTTCCTTAAGTGACCCACTTTCAGATTCCTTCAAGCCATGTTGATTGGTCAAAAAACATGGCCGCCAGTGGGCAGGGCTATTTTGCTATTATGGCTTTAGTAAAAACTTAAAAAATCTTCTCCTGCAAAAGTATCTGGCCGATTTTCAAATAATTTTGTAGAAATGTTCCTAGGGTGACCCTCTATCAGATTCCTTCAAGCCAAGTTGATTGGTCGGAAACTATGGCTGCCAGGGGGCGGGGCTTATATAGCTTAAGTGAAAAAAAATAATATCCGGTGAGCGATTCCATGGCCATCATGGCACTCTTGTTTTACTATTATAGTTAAAGGGTTGCATGCAACTACATTAAGAGTCCATATCTTATTAACTACTTGATGCATTCCATTGAAACATTATACAACCCTTCTTAACCAGCACACCTATGAAAATAATCAAGTTAAATAACTCTATCCTGCATATAATGCAAATTATCTTCTTTTAAGAAATTGTGGTTAATGTTTTGCATGCAACTACATAGGAGTCCATTATCTCATAAACTTAAATAAGCGGGGGAATAGTCGAGTGCGCTGTCCTCCGACAGCTCTTGTTTTATATCTAAAACCTTTCAATGGCTTAACAAATTAGGATAGTTGTTAACATATTTCTATTTGCAAACCATGGTGTTTCAAATTGAACATAAGTCCTTGTATTGTAAGTGATTGTATTGTATTTTTGAATCACTCCATTGATGGTAAAAAGTTACCTTGGTGGATTAACCAATATAAGGTTGTTATGCTCATTTTCAGGTCTAAAAAATGTACGAGTACTAAAATAGAAAAATGTTTTCAATTCATTCTTTGAAAATGGTAATCTGAAAATTGAAAGAAAGTCCTTTTAACCTTTTGCG